>LPNX011102177.1:23824-98014 GCA_001517045.1 Pseudotsuga menziesii
TGATGATGTTTTATGTTGATCCAGATCGAGAGATGATCCAGATCCAGTGATGATGTTTTATGTTGATCCAGATCGAGAGATGATCCAGATCCAGTGATGATGTTCTATGATGATCCAGATCGAGAGATGATCCAGATCCAGTGAAGATGACTTGAAGACAGAGATGAATTGAAGACGAAGATGACTTGAAGATGAGATGATCCAGCTGATACAGAGAAGAATACCAGTGCTGAAAATTGTGTCAAAAGAATACCTTCCTAGTTAAGAGGGAGTGTTGATGTATATGTAACTTCGGAATGTATTCTTCTATGTATCTTATGTATTGTAACCCGATGTTTATTCCGGGATGTTTCTATTATGTATTTGAGTCATGTGATCATTCCCTGATGTTCCGATCGGGAGGATTAATAATGTAATCAAGTCATATCAAGTCACTAGGTAAGTCCCCACAGTTTCAGGGCACTTGAGTTATTATACACTAATTAAGGTGTAGGATCAAGTAAGTAATTGTTAGTTGGGCTGACATGATTGAGTGCACTTCAAGTCAACGAAAGAATATAAATAGAGAGTGAGAGACTCTCTATTTATCACTTGTGAAATACATCATTTGCTCTCTCAAGTGTGGCGCACTTTTGGAGAAGGAAATTTTGGGCCTAGATAGAAGACAGAAGACTACTGCTGTTTTGGGAGATCTCTTACTGTTTTTGTGTTGATTCTATCTTAGAGGAAGTTGCGGGGTTTTCTCCTTTATGGTTTCCCGAAGGAAAACTCTTTGTGTCTCTTGTCTCTTGTGATGTGCTTATGTTTTATTGCTGTGCTTGTTATTCTCTCAGTGAAAAGATCCTAAGATCATAATGCTAGCTTAATGTGATCAAAAACTAATAGTCTTATCCGACGCACGAGGAGGAGATCCCTCCCTAGATGGTTTGATCGACCAACATTGTGCATTAGGTATGTAGTCTTAGTCTCAGAAAATATGCATCTACAGTATAGTGGATCAACCCTTGAGGACGGTGGTCTATACCATTGGTAAGGTGGCTAGGAGTACGTATGCTCATTTGAATACTAAATCATACATGTTGTATTCCCTAGAGTGCATGGAGCCCATAGTATTCAACTTGTGTGAAGGCATGTTGGTAAATATGAAGACACAACTAGACAAGTGTAAGTGGGGGACTTTTAAGCAATCCAAATCTAGAGCTGTGGTAGTGTCTTTCATTCTATAGAGAGCACCCCACATGAGGCCTCAGGTGTATGTGAGCAGGCAAGACCTTGAGGATCCTCAGATGCTTAGGTGGGTTTTAGTTATGGCCCATCATGGAGGTGAAGGACCCAAATTTTTCTATGGATCAGCCTATTTCCATTGGCTAAGGGGATAGCTACTCATGATAGAGGACTATGCCTACAAGGGGGCAGACTTGCGGGATGACCCAGAGCTCGTGCTACCTGAGGGGGAGGGGTGGCATGATTGAGGTAAGGAATATACTATCCACAATGTTTTTAATTTTTCAAGTTTATTTTATTTCTATTTTGTAATACTGAGATAAGTTAAAAATGGTTTTTATACAAATATTGGACCAGTACGCCGAGCTGGTATGTGACCTATTTTGAGGTGATAAGGGACCAGCGAGATGGTGGCTTATCACTTCGAGGCAGATGAGGAGCTTGGATATTTGGTGGAGAACCTGTAGTGCTTAACTGTAGAGATTCTATATGTGACCACCGATGAGCTACCCAAGAGTTACCAACGCCATACTGCAGGTGTCTCTAGATTCTTTTCCAGGCTACTCTGTAGAGTGGCTCGGGCTATTATATGCTATCACGAGCACCGCCAGGAGGATGACTGGTCTACAAGGATTTTCCTTTTTTATATATGTATAATGAAAGCTTTGAGGCTTCATATTTGCCCCCCTATATGTATATTTTGAACTTGTTACAGTCTTGAAATTTGTGGGCACTAAAATCTTGATGCTTCAACCCAATTTTCTACCCCAGTTTTATATTTTTATATATGTGACAAACTTTTATATTTACAAATGGGTGTATGAAAATGTGGTGTGTGAAATAAATACCTACTTATGAATTTACACATATGTCATTTATGTTACGAATGAACTTTTAATTATGAGCAATGTACCAATCTAAGACATAATTAGCTAGGGAATCTGCCACAACATTTAACTCTCTTGGAACATGTTGATATGTGGCTTGATCAAAAGATATTTCTAGCAGTCTAACCCTTTAGAA
This sequence comes from Pseudotsuga menziesii, assembly GCA_001517045.1. Classification (NCBI taxonomy): domain Eukaryota; kingdom Viridiplantae; phylum Streptophyta; class Pinopsida; order Pinales; family Pinaceae; genus Pseudotsuga; species Pseudotsuga menziesii. The sequence continues at coordinate 26,072 of LPNX011102177.1, forward strand.
TGTTCGATGAAGTATAGGATTTCGAACGGTATAGACCTGAGTAAGCTGTTCAACAACTAACTCAGAATCTAGATAAACCCTGAACTCTCTTACATCACTAGCTAGGGATTCTGTCAACAATCCAATCACCATGTGATATTCGACCGGATTGTTGGTAGGGGGACCCAAGCAAACACCCCATGAACTCCCTATATCACCTATAGGAGAGTACAGTTCCCAGTTTGTTGATTCAAGATCCAATGTATAACTATTAGAACCATCGGCGAAACCAGTAAAGGTAGTCATGTGTCCATTAAACATAAGGTATACATAAGAAGGTTTTGAAAGACACATCTCGGATTACAAAAGAAACCTCACTTTTTAAAAATAAAACACAACAAATTATAAATAATATTTACAAAGAGCCTATGCTAGATGACCTAGGCATAGTATCGTTTCAAGTAGAGGCCGTTGCAAGGCTCACCCAAGGGTATCTCGTCATAATATACTAACTCATTTTCACCTTTTTATAAAATGCGACTGATAATGTAGGGCCCATGCCACATAGATTCAAATTTTCCTTCCCCCAGCTTATCATGATTTTGGTCATAAGTCAAGACCAAATCTCCTTCATCGAAAGAGCAAGGCTGAATAGTTCTGTCGTATTGAGCTTTCATCCGCAGTTAGTGAGTCTCATTTGCTAAGGTAACATCGCGACGAGTTTCATAAATCTTATTTAGATACATAAATCATTCCTCTTCTACCGTGGTATTAGGTAAAAGTTCTACAACAAATTTTAGAGAAGGAATCTCACATTCTATCAGGAGAGTTGCTTCCAACCCATATATTAACTGAAAGGGTGTGAAACTGGTGGAAGTCTTCATAGTAGTCCCATAGTGCCATAGTGAAGAAAATAATTGCAAGTGCTAGTTTGATTTGGCCTGCCTTACCATATGTTGAAGCATAGTCTTTCATACTTTGTGAATTCCTTTGACTTGGCCATTGGCTTGAGGGTAATAGGGTGTAGAGTTATCATGATGAAACCCTAACTTTGCACTAAGCTCTGCCATCATCTTGTTCTAAATGTGTGACCCATGGTCGGTCACGATGGCCATAGGAATCCTAGACCTAGCGATGATATGGTTAAACAAGAATAATGCAGTTGTTTTCCCGTCTTTGGCATATGTGGGAATAGCCTTGTCCCATTTTGTGAAATAATCCACAACCACAATTATGTAGCCATGCCCCCCGGCTGAGGTAAATCTAAAATTCATGAAGTCTATGCCCCATTTTGCAGAAGGGCCAATTGCTACGACAGGATGGAGCGAAGCGTAATGGGTGCGATTTTTGGTAGTAAACATTTGACATGGCTGGAATTTCTTGACCATTTAAATGCAATCTTTGAAAATTGAGGGCTAAAAATACCCTATGCACAATATTTTCTAGGAAGTAGACAACCCAGAGAGATGACCGCCACAAGCTCCAGCATGGAAATCATTCAGGATGATTCTAGCTTCATCATGAGTGAGACAACTTCGTAAAATAGAATCAACACCATGGCAGTATATGGTATCATTTAAAATGAGATAGTATTTAGCTTGGTAGCAGATTCGACGATGTTGATCATGAGTAGCAGTAGGCTAATATCGTAATGTTTGGAGATACAAAATGATGTCTCCATACCATGGATCAGTCGTACTAATGAGAAACAACGATTCATCATGTAATTAATCAATGGGTACTATATTATCCATAGTACGGGGAAGGTCACATTCGAGCTCTACAAATACGAGAGACTTCTTCAAAGTAGTTTTAGCAAACTCTAACTCTAATTCTTGGAGAATAACAATCCATCATGAGTATTTTCCACCAAGTACCTGACGTGTCAAAACGTAGTACATAGGGTTAGATTCATCATAAACTATAGTAGTGCGGAGAAATATATAATGAAAAAAAGTCTGGACCGCGATGACTATGGCCAGAGCAAGATTCTCCACATGTGAGTATTGGGTTTCGGAGTCTAGTAGACTCTTAATGCCATAATAAATCACATGTTCTTGGTCATGTTCATCTATTTGAACAAGAACCATGCCTATAGTAGACAAGGATACAACTACATACAAGGAATAATCCCTTGTGTAATCAGGTGGCCGTAACACATGTGCATGGGTAAGTGCATGTTTGAGGTTATCAAATGCACATTGCATGAAATTATCCCAGACAAAAAGTGTATCATTTTTAATTTCTGGGTACACAAGGTACTCCTGAAATACCGAACACCTAGAGAAACCACTTCACACAAACAGATCATAGATCAACACACCGATGTTTGTCACGTGGTTAAAACCCTCAAGAGGGAAACAGTCCACGTCCCCAGCCAAATAGCTACTTGGAGAAATTTATTATGCAAAATAAAGAGAGTTACATGAGCTTCTCATAATCAATCAACTAGCCAAGGACCCTCCATGCTCTTTAAATAGAGATCATGGACCAATCAAGTGTTAATCCATGAATCAATGGTAGGTATGATCTAAGAGAAGTTGAACCGTCTGATCACTTTATGTCTAGAATATATCATGACCATCGAATTAGAATATTTACAAATGCATACTAATGCATACTAAAGAAACATACTTTACCTAATGGATATATTACACAAGTTGATCTTAACTAACTCCTAAGTGTCTAAATATCCTAACATCCCCCCCTTAAGAACAACTTGGGATAGGATTGAAGGATCTACAAAAATGACACTATTAGGAGAAGGAACAAGGCATTAGATCGTATCCCCCGTAAGGACATATTCCTGAAGTCCTAACATAGATCGAAGTTTAGAAAACTTTGCTTTTGTAAGAGACTTGGTGAAGATGTCTGCAACTTAATCATCTATAGGGAAATAGAGAATTTCAAGAACATGATCATGAACAAGATTTCTGATGAAGTGGATGTGTAGTTCAATGTGTTTGTTGCGTTGATGTATAACTAGATATTTGGCAAGATTGATTGCACTTTGATTGTCACACCAAAGTGGAGTAGGATACTACTGCTCGAATCCAAACTCTGATAGAATATGTCGAAGCCATAAAGCTTCTTGATTGGCATTAACTGCAGCTCGATATTCTGCTTCTGCTGAAGAAAGTGCAAGAGCTTGTTGTTTCTTACAAGCCCAAGTGATAGGTCCAAATCCCAGATTGAAAACATAACCTGCAGTACCATTTCGATCATTAGGATCTCCAACCCAATCTGAATTAGTGAAACCAACCAACAAAGTTTCCCCCCGTGTACTGTAATGAATCCCAAACCGAATTGTACCTCAAATATATCGAAGTATTGTTTTTGCTCCTTTCTAGTGACTTTCATGAGATGTTTGCATATAACGGGAAACACGACCAATGACAAAGGAAAATTTAGGATGGGAATGAGTCAAGTATAAGAGACTACCAACAAGCCGACAATACAAGGTGGCATCTACTTCAGGGGAAGTACAATTGGCAAAAAGTTTGACTCCAGACTAGAAGGGAGAAGGGGCTGGTTTACAATCTTCCATGTGAAAGCGATGAAGAAGTTCACAAGCATACTTAGACTGGGAAAGAAAGAGTCCTTATTTGGTTTGCAAGACTTGGAGACCAAGAAAATAATGCAAATGTCCTAAGTTTGACATTTCAAAATTTTGCTTAAGACTGGATTTCACATGGGTTAAAAGTTTAGGGTCACTACTAGTAAGGATAAGATCATCAACATAAAGAAAAAGTATGATGAGATGGTTTCCTACTTTCTTGGTATAGACATTGGGGTTAGAATGGCATCTAGAAAAACTAGTGTCAAGGAGAAAGCTATCCATTTTGGCATACCAAGCTCTAGGAGCTTGCTTAAGGCCATATAAGGATTTCTTAAGGAGACAGACAAGGATAGAGTTATCCTGAACATATCTAGGAGGTTGTTCCATGTACATTTCCTCCTATAAATCACCATGTAAAAAGGTAGACTTGACATCCATTTGATGGACTTCCTAGTTATTTAAGGCTGTAAGGGAAAGAACAAGGCAGATGGAGTTCATTTTTGCGATAGAAGCAAAGGTTTCATTGTAGTTAATCCCTTCAACTTGGGAAAAACATTTGGCAACTAACCTTGCCTTAAGTCTTTCATCACTTCCATCTTATGCATACTTAGTTCTGTAGACCCATTTACATCTGACAAGTTTTCTTCCTTTTGGAAGAGGAACAAGACCCCAAGTATCGTTCACCGTTAAGGAACAATATTCTTCATCCATAGTTTCATCCCAATATGGATTTCCTGAAGCTTCTGCAAAATTTTCTGGATCATGATTCTCAAAAACTTGAGCCAAAAGAAAAGAGGCTCACTGAAACTAAGCACGTGTTCGACGTTGATCTATAGGATCACCAGCAAGATCACCAATTGCTTCACATGTTGAATGGACCCATCGAGGAACCATTGGTGCTAGTGCAACTGGCGGAACATGATTAGATGGAGGTGGATTTTCATCCTCACTGTCATCATCAGAAACTAGAGTTGGAAACCTGTCAAGGAATTTGGAAGAAGAAGAAGAAGGCACAATCGGCGAATCAGGCTCGCGGGCCAAAGATGACACACCCGCCAAGTTAGGCTCATGGGCCAAGAGATTTTCCTCAAATTTAACATCTCTTCTAATGATTATATCATGAGAATGTGGCTGAAGAAGTCTATAACCTTTTACATCTTCAGAATATCCAACAAATATGCAATTTTCACTTTTAGGCTGCAATGTTTTCCTTTTTTCATCCGGAATGTGAGCCCATGCTTCACAACCAAACACATGGAAGTGACTTACATCTGGTTTAATTTTACTCCATGATTCTTCAGGTGTTATACCTTGTAAATATTTAGTTTGTGTGTGATTAACTATGTAATTTGCACAATTTATGGCCTCAGCCCAATATTCAAGACTTAGTCCCTTAGATCGGATCATACAATTAGCCATTTATTTTAAATTGCATATCTTCCGTTCAGCTACACAATTTTGTTGTGGTGTATATGGAATAGTGTGTTGTTGTTGGATTCCTTGTTCAGTGCAGAAATCAGTGAACTTTTTGTTAACATATTCTTCTCATTGAAGTTTGGAAAGAATATGATAAATACATTGTTTGTCTTCTTTCTTAATTTTGCATTCTTCACATAAGAGTCTAAGAGTTTTATACTTAGATAAATAGTCTTGAATGCATGAAAAATCACTTGGATTCAACGAGATTAACTAATTCTCAAGTTGATGACCTCTAATTTCATTGTGTTTACCAAACACAAATTCCAAATTTTCCCAAGCTTTACCATGTTAGAATAATAAACCCATAGTTAGCCACCTTAGACATTAATTAATCCATTTTTGCCTTATTTGCCTAGTTTCCATATTCCACCTTATGCAAGTTGTCATCTACACATACATAGTGGTCAAACTTGATAATTTTGAGTCATGGAGCGCTTGGGAAACCTCCTGGAATCAAATATGCTTTATTCCTGGCCTCCCTAGCGCATCTCTACTTTTTCTGCTTTATTGCCTGCTTTTTCAGTGTTTTAAGGAAATTGGGAAAGTTTGACTAGGTGAAGTTAACTTGTTTTTTGTCCTACACATCCTCCACTCTTTTCTCCTATTAAAATCATGTATTATTTTTCCTTCCATCCACTATTATATTTCCTAATTTATTTTTCCAATTCATGAGCTCCTAGACAGTTTTGGAAACTACTTTATGCACCTATGGGGGATTTGCTTAGATTTAGTAAGCCTGCTTTTGACTAGATTTGAATGGCATCTTCATGCATTCAAATCCCTCATGTAATTATTTATTGTGGCATCCTATGACTTCACAGGGTTGGCTATTGTACACTTATTCAATACAGATTAGTGTTCAGCTCCATATTCATTCTCTTTTGTGAGTAATTTGCATTTGTAATTGGCAATTGTTGTGAGTGTAATTGTTATAACACCTGGGTTCAATTACCACATGGTATCAGAGCCTTTTTATATCAATTTCCCTCCTTCCAATTTGTTTTGCAGGTTCGACATCATTGACTGGGAGCATTATGCTGACTGACGGGACAATTTCTGAGCTATGGATCAATCTCAGAAGATCATCTTGACTCCATTTAATTTCTTTGAATGGAAAGCAGAGATGGAGATATTGTTGAGAGTGAAATGCCTCTATAGAGTGACTATTGCAATGAAATCAGAGCCCAATGCAAGCTGTAGAGAAGATAAAATGGCACAACAGGAGGGATGAGGTCTATGGTCTCTTGTGTCTGAGTATATCTAGAGACCTCCTTTTCCATATTGATGGATTGACATCACCGAATGAAGTATGGGAGAAGCTTGTTGATATTTTTGGAAAGACAGATGATATGAGGGGACATCGAATTGAAAATGAATTGATCTCCCTGAGTCCCAATAGCTTTGAATCCCTGCAACTCTATTTTTCCAAGTTCAAAGCACTTGTTTTGCAGCTAAAACAATGTGGGATCAAAAAGAAGGATGATCAGCTGGTATTGGACATACTCTCAAAGCTTGGCCCTGACTATTCAGTGTTTTTTTTGACCTTCTATGCCACAAAGTTGACAGCTCGATCCTGGAAGATGCCTAGCCTTGTAGATTTCACGGAATCTCTCACACAAGAACAAGATAAATTGGTGATGATGGACACCATCAAACCATCCAAAGACAAAGCTCTGGTTGCTGGAGATTCGAGGGTGGATTCAAAAATCAAGAAGAAAGCTAAAAAGCCACCTGAGCGAAAGAGAGACAAGAACAAGTCTCCGAAGGAGCCTCAAGGTTCCAAGAAGAACTACCAGAAGAAGAAGAACAAAGGAGAAATGAGCAAGTGCGCATACTGCAGTAAGGGAAATAATTCTGAGAGCTCCTGCATGAAGAAGCAAATAGACATGCTGACCCAACTCCTGGAGAAGAATGGCATCTCCCTTCTAGACAGCTCAAAGAAGAGGGAAGGAGGATCAAGTTCAGAAGACAGAGAGAGAGTTCATGTATTGGTTGCTGGCACATCAAGCTCACCTAGTTTCATCATTGATTCTGGAGCTTCAAGACATATGGTTTCGACCAAGGAGGCATTCACCTCACTTGACATGTCGAAAGGTCCACCAATAGTATTGGGAGATGACCCTCTCACTGAAAGTTTGGGCAAAGGGAGGATTCATCTTGACCATGGTAAGTTCAGCAATGTGTTGTATGTTCCAGGTCTTGCCTCTAACCTCTTATCAGTGTATCAGATGACCCACACAGGGTCTCCAAAGAAGGTCATATTCTCCCCTAATGAAGTTGATATCACAGAGATCTCAAGTGGTAAATTCATTGCAAAAGGAGTTGCAAATCATACTTTGAAGGTATACATGTTCTCACACTTCCTACCCTACTCAAACCCCTCTTCTCTTCTGATTCATGCTAATGAGGCAAGCAAGCTTTGGCATGAAATATTTGGCCACCTAAATTACAAGTATCTTTCTAATCTTAGTGAAAAATAAATGGTCATAGGGTTACCAAAGATTAAGTTTTCCAAAGGAGTCTGTCAAGGTTGCATCCTAGGAAAACACCCAGAGCATAAATTTGAGAAAGTTAGTCATGAGAGAACCTCTGCACCTCTTGTGTTGATCAACAGTGATGTTTCTGGCCCATTTCCTCATATTTCAATGAGTCAAGCCAAATATGCATTGACTTTCATAGATGCATTTTCCAGGTATTGCTGGGTTTACTTCCTGAAACACAAGTATGAAGTTTTTGGCCTCTTCAAAGTCTTTAAGGCTTTGGTTGAAAACCAGTCTGGGAGGAAACTAAAGGTCCTCAAATATGACAATGGTGGTGAGTATGTCAAGTATAAGTTTATTCAATATTGTGCAGATGTAGGTATTCATATGCAACATTCTATCCCTTACACACCACAGCAGAATGGTGTTGCTGAGAGGAAGAACAGATCACTGAAAAAGATGCCAACCTGCATGATGGAGGCTAAGACTTTGCCACCAAATTACTGGGCCAAAGCTATAAACTGTGAATCCTATATCTAGAATAGGGTGCCTCATAAAAAACTTTATGGTATGATTCCTTTCGAAGCATGGAGTGGGCATAAGCCAGATGTGACCCATTTCAGGATTTTTGGCTCAAGGGCTTGGGCTAGAATTCCAACAGAAAAGAGGAAGGATTTGCAGCCCCAAAGCCAAGAGTGTCTATTTTTTGGGTACTCTAAAGATTCAAAAGGGTACAAGCTGATCAATTTGAGCACAAACAAATCCTTCATTGAAAGGTGTGTTCAGTTTCAAGAAGAGCCCCTAGCAGCAGTGGAAGTTGGAGAATCCTCTTCACCACCAGAACCTATGAATGTAAGTGAAGAGATAGTTGAACATGCTGATTCTGATATGTCTAATAATTATGATTTTATTGCCGATACTAACATCCCTACAAGGCCAAAATGGGCAGCCAAGACCATTCATGCAGCTGGAGAACTAGCTGGAAATCCTAATTACCCTAGGAGGACTAGATCTCATTTTGAGAGTGCTCTATGCATGAAAGATCCTATGTTTGCTGAGAAATGCTATCTGATGGTTGAATCAGATCCACAGAAATATGAAGATGCAGCAGAAGATCCAAGATGGCAAGCAACCATGAAGAAAGACAGCTCACTCCAGAAGAGCAACACTTGGGAGCTGGTTGATCTTCCCCCGGGGAGGAAGCTAGTTCAGTGTTAGTGGGTGTACAAAACCAAATTTGCTGCTGATGGTTCACCTCTAAATTACAATGCTATATTGGTAGCCAATGACTACTCACAGGTTCATTGCATAAACTACAATGAGACCTTTGCACCAGTGGCAAAGATGGACTCCATCAGGATAGCCTTAGCCATTGTAGCTTCAAAGCAATGGGAAGTACATCACATGGATGTGAAGTGTGCTTTCCTGAATGGAGATATCACTGAAGAGATATACATGCAGCAGCCTCAAGGATTTTCTACTAACCCATCTCTTGTGTGCAGGCTAAAGAAGTCATTGTATGGGCTTAGGCAAGCCCCCAAGGCTTGGTATGCCAAGATTGATAGCTTTCTGCTATCACTGAATTTTGTTCGATGCAAATCAGATCCAAATGTCTATTTGAAGCTGATTAATGGTTCATTAATGATCATTGTGTTATATGTTGATGACCTCCTCATTACAGGAAGCTCAAAGGATGAAATTGCTTCTTTGAAGGATGCAATGAACCATGCCTTCTCCATGACAGATTTGGGGCTATTGAGCCAATTCTTGGGGCTCAAGATTGCTCAAACCAAAGCTGGAATCAAAGTGCATTGATCCAAGTATGCCTTGGATTTACTAAACAAATTCAAAATGAAGGATTGCAAGCCAAGCAAGACTCCTTTCCTTTCAGGAGTGAAGCTTGAAGAAGCTGGTTCTTCACCTATGGTAAACAATACATTGTATAGGCAATTGATTGGATGTTTGTTGTATCTTACACATACTAGACCTGATATTTCTTATGTAGTAAGTGTGGATTCTAGATACATGGATCAGCCTCATGAGATCCAATGGAAAGCATCCAAAAGGATCCTTAACGTTGTTCAGGGAACAAGAACTCATGGGATCTTCTATAAAGAAAAATCTGATCTTGATTTGATTGGGTTTACTGACAGTGATTGGGCAGGTGATAGCACAGTTTGAAAGTCAACATCAGCATATGTATTCATGCTTGTAGAAGGGCCAATCAGCCGGTCAAGCAAGAAACAGAGTGCCATTGCACTCTCATCTACAGAAGCAGAGTACAGAGGAGTTGTAAATGCATCAACTCAATGTTTATGGTTGCAGGGGTTACTTGGAGAGTGTGGCTTCGAATCAGAATACTCAACTACTATCTACTGTGATAATTAGAGTACCATTCGAATATGCAATGATCCAGTTCAGAAGCAGAGAACCAGACACATTGAGATCCATATGCACTACATCAAATAGCTTGTGCATGATGGCACCATTCACCTACTCTTATGTTCATCTTCAGAACAAGTAGTTGGTATCTTCACCAAAGTTTTTTGTGAGAAGACATTCAGCAATCTAAAATCACTGCTGGGGATTGTTGATCATGCTATGAAGCATGAGTGATGACAAGATTTCCAAATTTTGTTTTACAGTCCATGTTTAAGGGAGGATTTTCCCACTGGGTTTTTGCCTCTTTCCTTGGTTAAATGGACATGCAGTATGTAAAGGGTGACTAAGCCTTTTTTCTAGGCCCTATAATTTTCTGATATATTACTCATAATTCAGGCTTAAGGGGGGGTGTTATAATAATCAACCCATAGTTAGCTACCTTAGACATTAATTAATCCATTTTTGTCTTATTTGCCTAGTTTCCATATTCCACCTTATGCAAGTTGTCATCTACACATCCATAGTGGTCAAACTTGCTAATTTTGAGTCATGGAGCACTTGGGAAACCTCCTGGAATCAAATTTGCTTTATTCCTGGCCTCCCTAGCGCATATCTACTTTTTCTTCTTTGTTGCCTGTTTTTTCAGTGTTTTAAGGCAATTGGGAAAGTTTGACTAGGTGAAGTTAACTTGTTTTTTGTCCTCCACATCCTCCACTCTTTTATACTATGAAAAGCATGTATGATTTTTCCTTCCATCCACTATTATCTTTCCTAATTGATTTTTCCAATTCATGAGCTCCTAGACAGTTTTGGAAACTGCTTTATGCACCTATGGGGGATTTGCTTAGATTTAGTAAGCCTGCTTTTGACTAGATTCGAATTGCATATTCATGCATTCGAATCCCTCATGTAATTATTTATTTTGGAAGCCTATGACTTCACAGGGTTGGCTATTGTACACTTATTCAATACAGATTAGTGTTTAGCTCCATATTCGGTCTCTTTTGTGAGTAATTTGCATGTGTAATTGGCAATTGTTGTGAGTGTAATTGTTCTAACACCTGGGTTCAATTTCCACATATCAGTTTCATCAATTCCAGATATATGGAATCACAAATCAATATATATTGACATCCCAATCAATACACGATCTTCATCACATACATTTTCCCATTTTATTTTCTTATCATCGTCAATGGGTTCTGTTTCTTTCTTTGAGGTAATTCTAAAAATTCGCTTACTTCATAGACATCCTCCATATGAGATTTCCATGAGAAATAGTTAGAACTAGTAAGTATAATATCACAAGTGGCGGCCATACTATAAAATAATGGCTAAAAGAGCATAAGCTAACTATCTGGATGCAAAGATCTCGAGAAATTAGGATGTTTAAAAAAAAGGTACTGAAAATTGATTTTGGATGATGAAGTTATGCTTGATCAAATAAAATGTTGAAGATGTCCCCAATAGTGTCGTGGCAGATATTAACTTGACCAACTAAAAATAAACCCCTTCTTCCCAAGATGAACCTTTGACAATCACTTACAAGAAAATTGTTTTTTAAGTGAATCAATTTTGTAAAATAAGTGATGTTCACTTTTACAATAATGTTACTTTTAAATAGTGCGGCAATAAATAAAACAATTTAAGTGACTCACTTTTTATTTTATTTTATTTAAGTGAGATGTACTTTTACAATAAAGTAACCTGAAAATAGAAATTGCATCCACTAAAAGGTAACTTAATAAGACTTGAACTCAAGACCTATTAAGGAATAAATCAACTTTGAAACAAGTGAGATAAGTTTAAAAGGTACGTAAAAGAATGGAAATAGGAAGGGTTTTTTTTTTTTTTACTCTTCTCTCTCGTTTTCTGTGCTTGCCTTTTCTTCCTCCAAATCACGAAAAAAACAAAAACAAAAACCAAAAAACTTTTCCACACTATGGGTGGGATTAGATCTTGGTTAGCTTACCTAGAAAGTCTACGTTTTCAAGTTTTCTCGCTGTTTCTTATTTGCTGTGATCGCACAAGGTGCACAACAAAGAGCATACATAGCCGAGAAGACAAGAAAAAAATACTTTCCCTTTTTGTTTCTGATTCGTCGTGATCATGCAAGGTGCACGATAAAGAACATATGCAGCCAAGGAAGGCAATAGTCCGAGACTAAAACAATAAATATCTAATAATAAAACTGATAAAATGTGAGAGATTTAAAAAAAATAAAACAAATCCATCACTGTAACATTATACCTTTAGATTTTCCGAAATTGGTGTTTCTGGATCAAACAGAAGCGGTTTTCGATGAAATGAAAACTATTTCTTAATGGAAACAGTGCTCCAAACACAATGGAACAACTCCCATAGGCCACAAATGCACAAAAACTCTATAACCATAAATCCTTTCAAAGTTTTGGCAACACCAGTTCCAGATATTGATCAAAACTGGAAGCGGCTCTTCATAAACGCTCTGATACCATGTTTGAGTACACAGGGTACTCCCAAATGACCAAACACCTAGAGAAACCACTTCACACAAATAGATCATAGATCAATACACCAATGTTTGTCACATGGTAAAAACCCTTGAGAGGGAAACAACCCACGACCCCAGCCAAATAGCTACTTGGAGCAATTTATTATGGAAAAGAAAGAGAGTTACATGAGCTTCTCATAATCGATCAACTAGACAAGGAACCTCCATGCTCTTTAAATAGAGATCATGGACCAATTGGGTGTTAAGCCATAGATGAATGGTAGGCATGACCTAAGAGAAGTTGAACCGTCGGATCACTTTATGTCTACAACATATCGTGATCGTCAGATTAGAATATTTACAAATGCATACTAATGCATACTAAAGAAACACACTTTACCTAACAGATATATTACACAAGTTGATCTTAACTAACTCCTAAGTGTCTAAATATCCTAACATTTAAGGAACCTCATGAAACCGTGTGTACTTTCTGCATAATTGCAGACAAAATGACGTAAAAAGTTTTCCTTCCCTTGCAAACTTTGGATTTTAGTTAGGTTTGTTGTCGAAGGTACAACCAAAATAGCTTTGATCTTCAAAGCATCGATACGAATGCCATCTTTAGAGATGATGAAATGAACCAGTATTCTACTTTCAACACAAAAAACACATTTGTGGGGGTTTAGACAGATGTTAAAATGACAACATCAGAGAAAGATAGCTCTCAGATGGTCAACATGAATATCACACTGCTTAGAATGAGCAGGAAAGTCACCAAGATAGGGCTCCATAAGGTGTTTTATATCATGAAAAGCATATGACATGGCGCATTGGAAAGTAGCGCCAACATTTTTTAAGCCAAAAGGTAATTGGCGATAGGAAAAGTTTCCCAACGGGAAAATAAAGGTTGTCTTATGTCGGTCTGATGAGAGAATTTCAATCTGATTATAGCCGGAAAATCCATCCATAAATGAAAAGATGACACTTCTGGCATAGTTATCAATTATCTGAGCGATATAGGGAGTGGGGAAGTTGTCTTTTGGACAAGCCCTATTTAAGTCCCTAAAGTCGATGCAAATCCTAATAGTTCCCTACTTTTTTTTTCACAGATACTATGTTGGACACCCATTTACTTAAAGGCACAAGGTAAATGAAACCATCCTTCAAATTTTTTTCAACTTCTTCCTAATAGTTGTTTCTTTCTGTGGATGAACTTGTCGTAATTTCAGGCGGCCGGGCTTGGCACCAGGGTAAGTTTTGATTTCATGAACAATAATGAAGGGATTAATCCCTGGAATTTCTTCTTATGTCCAAGTGAATACATCTCTAAATTCATTGAATAAGGTTGTATATGATTGAACCTCGGAGGATGAAGAATTATATCCTACCTCTCTCTACAAACCATTCGAGAAGTAGATATCCTTGATATCTATAGTCAAGGCATGGGTCCCAACTACAAAGTGTTGTTCCTTGGGATCCCACATATCTATGATATACTCCAGTAGGAAGATGTATGCCTTCATGCATGGTATCCTAAAGTATTTTAGCATCCCGTAGTTCAGTAAGGCCTCTATTGTAGCTGGATCACTGACGACTTGGAATTCTGTCATCTCATGCTCTCGTTCTTTCCAAATGACCATAATGTAGACAATGTATTGAAAATGGAAGCACACAAAAATGTTCATTAATAATCACATTATGACCAAAAGGAAGCAGAAAAATGATGTTTTTGATAAAATAGAAGGAAAAATTGTTTTTTAGCAAAGATAGGGTTTATTTTTTAGCATTTTTTGGGCATGTGGTGCCCTTTCATTTTACAGATAGAGCGCCTATGGTGCATCTGCCTCTGCTAGCATAGAGTGCCGACCATCGATGCCTCTATCAACCATGGACAGAGCGCCTATAGTGCATCTGTCCTAGCATGATGGAGCGTAATCGTGCCCACGGCCCTAAAAATAAAAAGGCCTCCTTAGCCCACGTTTTGACCATTCAAAATTCTAAAAATCCCTAAAAACGAGTAACACCTCTCTTATGCACAAGTAAAAACCTTCTATCTTTATTAAAAAACTAAAAGAAAATCGTAATGGGAATGAAATAGAAATGGTTGAAGTACCTACCTCTTCCAAGAAGATTGAGTAACAATGGATGGAACCACTTGCAAGATCACCAATGTAAGCTCTCTCTCCTTTCTCGCCAAGTTTCAAAGTCTCCAAGTGGTAAGAGTAAAATGGTAAATGTTCTTAGTATTCATATCTATTTATAGTAATTTTGGAAACTTTTTCCATTTCATTGTAATTTAATTATTTTTGAAATCCAAAATTATTTTATAAAATTGGGTTTTATCACTTGTTTTTATATAGTTCTAATAAAGTTGGTTTTTATATGATTTTGAGTTTTCAGGTCCAAGTTTAGTTCATGGATATGATACAATCTCTTTTAGTCTTTTTCAGGATTTGAGTAAAATTGATAAAGTAGCAAGCGTATTTGTGCACTTTTCACATGCTCATTAAAACACAAGTAAAAGAGTGTCAAGTATACTTTTTTTCTTTTTCAGACTCGTTAAAAGTGGATTATGAAAAAGGAAACATGTTACGGAGTTATATTTAAGATATTTTTAGTCTCCCTAAAAACACAAAAATATTTCCAACCGAAATTGTTACGTTCACGCTTGTAAAAGGATCAGAACGGTCGACTAGCCGGTGGTAGGTTATCTCTTTTTCGAACCGACTAGGCTTATTTTACGAAAAAGGAACCTTCTTGGAGTCTCCTTGTGTCTTCATTCAGACTCTCTAAACATGAATGATGTTGAGTTGACTTTCATCAGACTCATAAAATCAAATGATGAAAGACCCTATTTGGGAGTGAACCCCTCTTTTCTCAGGTTGGTAAAACATATGAGTTTGGACTTGTCTGAAGGACAAGCTATATAGAGAATTTGTTACCCTTCCAAATCGTTAAAAAAAAGATAGGCACTCATCAATCATGTTGGGGAAATTAAGGGAAAGGGAAATTTCTTTTCATTTGTATTTATGGCAGTCTACAGTCCACCTTTGAACATGGCACTTGTCTACATTTGCATATCTGAATAGTTGGGTATTTAGCTTTTCTTCAAGTCATTCCACCTTTGTGAGTCACCTAACTCCTTTGAGTCAATTCAAAGAATACTTTGGCATAGTCCTTGTATTACACCTAGTTTTTGTCTCATCAATTCAATACTTCCAACTCATTTTTCATGCCACAAATTGTTCAAAGGTTATCTCTCCCAAAAAATAACTCGTCAGTAACGTTACCTATCCATAAAGTCAGTCATGTCCGAGTCAGTATCATCACTTCAAAACAAATCTTGTTCCTTGTTTCATGTCACTGATTTGGGAATCATCATAGCCCTCCTTTGACAAGTCTATTCCTGTCAACTTCATATCATTATCCAAGAATTAGACCTAGAAACCTAGTCAAGTACCTTTAAGTATGTATGCCTCAATGGTAGGTTTACTCGCTTTCGATAGTAGTTTTTCATCAATGACCTATGATTGAAAAATTCTATCAAGTGTTCGAATTCAAAACATATATTCACACTTGGAAGAATGTACTTAGATACCTTGGGGATCATAGACTTTAATGATGATTTCCCTCACACTTGTTAACATTTTACATCAATGACTAGTAATCAACTAGTTTCTTCCATGTTCTACATCAGAACATCTATTCACATGGTTAGAATCGTATCGGTTGGGTATTGGAAATAATACCCTAAGTAGTTAGGCTTCGTCACTATGGTTTCTTATGATCAAGTTGTGTTTGGAGATCAATTAGAATCCTGACATGCATCGACATTGTATGCTTGGTGGTTGTGTTTTGTAGTTTGAGGTTCGACGACATGGATCTACTTTGTATTTTCCGTAGCCATGTCCTACCTCTTACATTAGTAATTCATGGATCTACAGTGTATTATTGGTATCCATGAGTTGATAATAGGATTATTACTAGAGTTGATAAAAATAAATTAACATGCAATATATGAAAGAATGAAGGAAAGTATGGGAAATGAATGCATAGAGAGTATCAACCCTAGATTTAGACCATAGTTACCATGCAATCATCATAGTGAAAAGAAACTAAAAAAATATTACATGTGTTTTGGACTTACCTTGTCCATATCAATATGCCTTCTACTCCATTTTCTAAACTTTACTAACCCTAGTACTGCCTATAAAACTAGATTGTAATACTACCTATTATGCAGCCATAAGACACACCTAAACCATTCTATTCTAGCCTAAGCCTTGCTAAAAACATTTCCCTAGACTCCTACCTTTCCCTCTCTCTAAATAAAGGCTTATTCCTTTCATTTCCATAGTACTTAGACCCCCATGTATCTCCCTATATCTCTGACTGTAATATCCACTTTGGAGAGCCCTAGAACAACATTAACTCATCCTAAGCTACCCTAACTTATCCCTTATCCATAGCCCTAACCTCCTAGCATGCTCAGACCCTAACGCAAGGCTAACTCCGTCACTATTTTGTCCTTTAAATTCCTCTTGGATTACCTAATTATTGACTGTAAAATATTGTTTAGGGCATCCCTAATATCCTTCGTACCCACCTATCCTAGCCTAAGGTCACTTATTTTCCTTCCTATCTTGCCCACTCACTAACACCTCACCTCAAATTTGTCCAAAACCCAATTTAAGGTGGCACAAATACGCCCTAAAACGAATGTATCTAAACAATCATTACCAGCCATACTTAAACAAATTTGGCAGTGGTATATACACATCCATAACTTGGAAAAATACAAGAAAAGGAATTGAATTTCTTGCAAGTCATTGTGTTATCAAAATCCAAGTGAATATACTTGTTATCATGCCTACTTGACTGGAAATTACATCTTGGACTGTCATAAGACATTTTACTTGACTGGAGATTTGATTTGGTTTAAGAGTCCCATTGGCTTGGAAACTTGGCACTTATAAAAAAATTTATCACTGATGTTTACTTAAAATATTGTACCTTTGTCTTGACAAGATAAAAAGTGAAATATAGGACAGCCATAATGCTAAATGATTGGCTGGAAATACTTTTATTTTGAATTACCTTTCAATAATTCAAAGTTCCATTTCAACTCTTGTTTATCATTAGTACTTGAATTTGGGATTGTACACTCATTTTGGCAAGCTATAAATTAGTGTT
Source organism: Pseudotsuga menziesii (assembly GCA_001517045.1). Taxonomy (NCBI): domain Eukaryota; kingdom Viridiplantae; phylum Streptophyta; class Pinopsida; order Pinales; family Pinaceae; genus Pseudotsuga; species Pseudotsuga menziesii. The sequence continues at coordinate 43,620 of LPNX011102177.1, forward strand.
TTGGACTGTCATAATCATTTTGACTTGGCTGGAAATCATTCTTAGTTTGACAGACCTATCTTCATGAAAAGTGGATTGAATGGGGTCTATGTCAATGTATGTCGGTTGCAAAAGAGGTTTACTTTGTATGATATGATGATAATGTCCCATCAACACCACTAACATGCTTCAACCCCATGCATAATTGAAAGGAAAATTACATACAATATAGTTCATGAAACCCTAGATATTGTTTAGTGGATGTATATAGCTTCGAGGTATATGGTCTAGTAGTTTCTAGTTAAGTGAGACTAACAAATATAATGATATAAATCTAATGAGTTCATAAACCCTATTTTGTAGTTCTATGTCTAAATATGTGAACCCTAGCTTTTAAGATTGTGCATTCTAGTTCAAGAAACCCTAGCTTTCTTGACATTTGTTATTATAGATTAGGTTTATGGTCTAGGTATTTGTAATCCTTATTTTTCACATTTGTGGTTTGTAGTTCATGAAACCCTAGTTTTTTTTTCTATTTTTGCGTGTAGCTTAGGTAGGTGGTTTAAGTATTTCTACATAAGTGAGACTAACATAGAACATGATATCTATGTATGTGAATTTCTACTTTACAAAACCCTAGTTTGTAGTTATATGTGTACATTTATAAACCCTAGTTTTTAGCTTTATGGTTTGTAATTCGTTAAACCCTAGTTTTTTTGCTATTTTCTCTTGTAGCTTAGGTATATGGTCTAAGTGTTTCTACATAAGAGAAACTGAAATCACACAACATCTCTATGCATGAGAATTCATTTCAATCCATGAGACCCTAATTGGATATATACTTGTAATTCATGTATGAGTTTTTACTTCTCATTCATACAATTATGTGTTTCTACTTGAAATTCATGAAACTCTACTTTATTTTTTGTAATGTAGGTACATAGCTTCTAGGTATATGGTCTACTAGTTTCTAGGTAATGGCATGCCACGATACCAACAGATTCGATGGTTCGTCTATCTGACCTCCGGTTTCTGAGTTATGTCGAGTTGAATGTCGCATGAAAATGTCGTTCAGGGACACTTAGTGACTCTCGGTCCGGGAGTGAAAAAACAAATGGAGCAGAAAGATTGCATGTCATTGGCTCCCACAAATGTGTTTGGGAAATACTGATATGGGAACACTACCAAGACTAGCACAATGGAGGGTTTTGCAGAGTTGACCCACCAATGCGAGAGTTGCATTGAAGGAAATTGAGCAAAACCCTAGTTTACGAAACCAATTTACAATGAAATCAATAGGACATGCAAACACAATGGAGAGGGCCCACTAGAGGTAATGGCATGCTAGGATACCAATGGAGTCGACGAATCATCAATCCGACCTCCAGTTTTCAAGTTATGTGGAGTTGAAAGTCGCATGAAAATGTCGTTCATGGACACTTGGTGACTCTCAGTTTGGGAGAGAAAAACCAAATGGAGCAGCAAGATTGCATGTTGTTGGATTCAACAAGTGTGTATGGGTAATTCTGATATGGGAACACTACCAACAATGGCACGATGGATATTTTTACAGAGTTGACCCACCAATGCGAGAGTTGCATTGAAGGAAACTGAGCAAAACCCTAGTTTACAAAAATGATGCACAATGAACTCACTAGGACATGAAAACGTAGTTGAGAGGGACCACTAGAGGTAATGGAATTCCAAGAGACCAACAGAATTGACGACTCATCTATCCAACCTCCATTTTCTAAGTTATGTCAAGTTGAAAGTCACATGAAAATGTCGTGCACGAACACTTGCTGACTCTCGGTGCGGGAGCGAAAAACAAAACAGAGTAGAAATATTGCATGTTGTTGGCTCTGACAAGTGTGTATGGGAAATTCCGATATGGGAACACTACCAACACTGGCACGGTGCATGATTTTGCAGAGTTGACCCACCAATGCGAGAGTTGCATTGAAGGAAATAAAGAAAAACCCTAGTTTATGAAACCGATGTGCAATGAACTCACTAGGCCATGAAAGCGTGGTAGAGAGAGCCCACTAGAGCTAATGGCATGCTAGGAGACCAACAGAGTTGACGACTCCTTGATTCGACCTTCGGTTTTCAATTTATGTTGCATTGAAATTCACATGAAAATGGGGTCCATGCAACCATGGAAACTGTGCACCATCCCTGCAAAACCCAGTGTCGAGTGGCTGGGGGTGGCTTTCCCATGGAGGCCATGCCCAAACACACCTATATGCAATGATAAAATTTTAAGGGTGGGTCTTAATTTCAATTGGAATCATATTTATTTTTTGACCCCTTCCGATATGAAGAGAAAAATAAATAATTTTACTTCAATTAACAAGTATCAATTAACTAAACCCTTTCACCAAAAAAATTCAAAAGACAAATATTGTTCGTTCAAATTTTTACAATTTTAAAAAGTTGAGAACTCCTTAATATCTACATTAAAAAATGATACATTTTCAATAAAAATTATTTTGAACACATTAAGTTTTCATATGTGTATCGTTAATTTTACAATTCAGTAACATAACGACTATTCTATTGTATTTTTTCCAATTGGAGCACACTTCATTATAAAAACAAACTACATAGACTATGCCATAACCATATTGGGGCATTCGCGTGCAATCCAAGCTTGATATATGTAAGAATGATAAGGATTGGGAACCTAAGAAAAAATAATACACAACTAAAAAAACATTAAAAAAAATCCACTGAAGAAACAAGCTTGATATTTGATGTGTTTCATACCAATCCACAATTTACTGAATCAATATTCATGGGTAGGAATTTAATTTATTTAGTGAAAACAATTAATGTGTATAAATTCTATGTCGAAACTATTTTTCATGTTGATGTGTACCACTACCCTCTTTATTGTATTACCAATGCAATATTTGCACCCGTGACTTCATCAATGCAATCTTTTCACTTTCCTTTGCATTATCTGATTAATAGGTTACATACATGAAGCTCCGCATCTCCACGCTCATATTTCCAAATTGATGCTCATCGCTTCCATGAATGCAACGGTTCAAAAGAGAAAACCCATTGCACCTAGAACAATTCCCATATAAACATGAATTTCCATAGTATTTTTTTCTTTCATGCCTGGGACACATGATGCTGACGATTCTCTCGATGCATTCAGTGGTATTACAGATTCATTGCAGCCTTACTCAAGGTTAGTATGCAAATCACAAAATATATGTTTATACTTGTCATAAAAATATTCATATTCTACATGATATCTACAACATCATGTGTTTCGATCATTGGATGTACGAATGTATTATGGTTTACATTTCTCAAAGGACCTTTGCCCCAGGTTCAATTGTGTGTGCTCATTCCTGAATCTCTCATAGAGTTCAGTCTATGTTGTGTCAAAGAAGTGTTTGACGTGGGGTTCATGTTCAATAGAACCTGTTCTCATCTTTAGCACATATCTTTGGTTAGATGAAGGTCTGATATGATCATGCCAAGAAATTTTGTACAAAGTCCTTAACAACATCAATTAGCTTCATATCTCGACGAGGCAACATGCCAACAAAAACCTAACAATATTTTCCACCTAGAGTCTAAATATTTTCTCTTATTATAGAGTACTTCTTAATAGTTTTTATATTTAATTTAAGTATGTGATAAGTGTGTGAAATGAGGCGAAGTACCATGTGGACTTTCTTGCAACTAATTCTGATAACACACGAGGATCCAGACAAAGATCTTTAGTATGAGACATCTTCCCAATCGCATTAAAATCAGATTGGATATTTCTAACAATATGATTGTTATCCTCTAAACTTCTAACCATCTTTATTCCCAAAATTATCCTAAAAACCTAAACAGTTTGACTTTAACAAACATAGTAATAATTGACATTTACCTACATTTACAGAAAGTAGGAATGCAGAAAACTAGGAATGCTAAAAAGAAAGTAGGAATGCAAAAAATATAACATGGCTTATAACATACCATTACTAGATATTCATTCAGAATTCAATCTACTCTTTTAATAGTAAAACCTGTGTAGTTGCAAGGGAAAAATCAAGAACCTCATACCTACAAGATGAAGCTGTTTCAATGGATGAAAATCCTATACACTCAAATAGCCAGTATTAACAAATTCATATATAGACATGACCTCTATTTAGATAACCAAATAACTTGGGAACTACCATGTTCCACCCAAGCATGACCCAGAACCGTTCGTGGCTTCAATCCAGATTCCCCCGAGCCGGTTCCAACATGCAAATAGATTAGAGCTCCTAAGGTAAGGATTCCATATATGGGATAACAAGTTCTGAATCAATTCTCTTTTTCCCTCTTAGGAAAAATGTTCTCCAAGAACTCTCTTGAGAATAATAAGGTACAATTATGGAATAACAAAAAGGTCCCCAAGCCTCTCTTTCGCTTGGGTTCGTATAGGAATACTTTTCAGTGAAAGGGGCACTTAAATCAAGAATCATTTGATTTCTTGATTTTACCCTTTTTATTTAATTTAGGTAATTTTAATATTTAACTTAGGAACTTTTGACTAGTTCCTATTTGGACTCTTGTAGGTATTTTAATATTTAATTATCATTAGTAATAATAATAACATATGGATCATTTCTTTATTTATTATAGCTATTAGTATTATTACTATGCTTACTCTTTATACATATCATGTATAAGTTATATATATATATATATATATATATATATATCATTTAGTAACATTGTGTCCTTAGGTATCGTATAGCATGATCCCTAAACATATAATCCTTTTCTTTTAGCTTAGTCACTTTCTTTCATAAGTTAGGTAGGGGTTAGGTAAACTAGGTTAGGAAACTCTAAACCTCCTTGCATGTTTAATTCCCTCATTTAACATGGTAGTTCTTTCGAACTTGATGAGATACAAAAATTCAAAATTTCATTCAATCACTTAAAAATAAGTAATATGAGATCAATGTTTTATCCGAGTCATTTTCACTCAACACAATTAATTATTTTCAGTAACTCCTAGCACTTATCCAGATCCCATACTGAATTCTAAAATGAGGGATTTACAAAATTAGTGCAATTCCATATCTCCTCGCTCAACAATAATTCTAGGATGTACTTGTAGGATACACCTAGGGATACAATAGCCATGGATCCGATGTTCGAGAGCTGATCCTAAACATCAACTTGGAAGTCTCTAGGGCTTATGCCCAACACTTCCAATTTATATTTTCATGCGTTTTAGAGATTCATGTTCAACACAAATGTCTCATAAATCATGTGTTCCTGAGCTTCTCACTCAACACAAATATAAATACTGTTGTAATCTTACAGATCACATAGGGTTACCAATATAACATACTAAAACATATATAACAGAGACAAGAGATAAGAATAGTAGATAGAATAACATATTATATTAACATGAGAGGGTCCATACAATATAGAGAACTGAACCAAGTTCTCATCTGGCTCAACAGCCTAATATATATGATTTACAAACAGTTACAAAATAACTACCTATCGGTTCACTCAACCGACACAACCTTAGGTGGCCGACCTAATCTCTAATTAGTCAGATGACTGACTTAGTCAGCTGATCGGCTAAGTTGGATATCGTTCAATTTGACATACTGAATTTCTCCTCCAACATCTCCCCCATGAACAAAATGTTTCTTCGTCCCGAAGAAACAGGGAGGTACCAAAATTTCCTTGTCTGTCTAATTAGTCATTATTTTGTACTCTTGATCTTCATGGGCTGTGAAGTATGATGGTCGGTATTTTCTGTACGCAGACTTCGACAATTGCTGGGGCTGTCACTGTGAGGTGATGTTGGAAATTTGTCCAACTCTGCAATATTTTTTGTATGTCGATGATTAGTGTAGTCAGACTTGACAAGATCGACATTTTCTCTTTAATGGAAATTTCAGCTATTTTTCCCATGTCGGGACCCATAAAATCGTCCTTTTCCTCTGCTGTCTCTATGATTGTTTCATCTGCGGGCAGATGATGTCTACTTTTTCTAAGTTGGGAATGTCTTGATGCACCCACTAATGTGCTTCCCATTTGAGCTTCTGCAGTTTAGTTGTTTCAAGCACTATATGATCTTCAATTGTGCTTCTGAGTGCTTCATCGATGGTTTTCCTCTTCTCGAGTGCTTGGATCTCTTATCAAGTCTGTCTGGTGTGATGATAGACTTTCCCATTGTAAGCAGGCTAGTCTCTCAGTACTTCTTCTGTAATAACAAACTCCTCCATGTGATCTTGCAACACTTTGTAGGCTTCTGAAAAGGCTGTGTGTTTCTCCATCAATAGTCGAACGGTTTCTTCTTTCTGTTCCTCTTTTGTGTCCTGAATTTGTGCTTGGAGCATCGACACCATGCTTTTAAACAACTAAAAAGATATATCTAGATTTTTTTCGATGTTGACCTCTACCGGTCGTGGTATCACAGACTGGACCAAGTTTCTGCATTTGTTAAGGAACTTAACTTGTTCTCTAGCTCCTTACATATGTGCTGGTTCCTTGTTTTTGCTTCGACTACAAGTGCTTCCAGTAGTTGTTCTAGCTCTAGATCCCTCAATTTGGTTGCATCGACCGTAGTGTTTTACCCAAGTAGATTGATGTGGACCATTGTTGGATGTCCATGATGGTCCTTCTTCTTTTTCTCCTTCTTCTTTTTGTGCTTCTCTGGTTCTACTTGTTTCAACACCTGTGTACCTGCAAGAGTCGAGTATGGATTGTTTGTTTGATGTGCAGGATTGGTTGATGGTATTTCTGTTTGAGTCAGTTGGATGACTGATGCATTTGGTTGGGCCTTTGGTTGATTGGATGCAGAGGGTATAAAAGTGGATGCGGTTGGTGCTGATGGTTGTGATGGAGGTGGTTCTGGTGCAGCTAGTTGAATAAAGGGTTCTGAGACAGGGGGTGGTGGGGTTGGTGAATGGTCAGGTGTGATTGGGTTGGAAAAAATGTGTTCAAGTGGTGGATTTTCAGTCTGAGGAGGTGAGTCCAATTCGGAGAACAGTTGGTTGATTTCTCGATTTATGTCCTCAATATTTTCTTCTTCCTCACCTCTAGTCGGTTCAAAGGCTAGTAGATGAGTGTCGAGTTCAGTCGGAATGATAGACGTGGTCCGACATGCAACGACTTTAGCTTCTTTGTTGGGATTTCTCTCAAAGGTCGAAGTCATAGTTGCAAATATTTTTGGCCTCTGGAGTACTTGGCCAGGTTGGGAAACTGGTAGTCGGGATCCTCCGACTTCGAAGAGAGGTGCTTTGGTTGAGAGCTTCTCCACTTTGGTGAATATCTTAGGCAATTTTTTATGTAAGCCTTGAGGTCTCTGTCCTGGTCGAACTTTTCCTTCACAGCCTTCGACATAGCACTTTTGCATAAGTCGAGTGGGCTTATTGAAAGTTTTTTTGGTACTAGCTCTTCTGTTATTTCTGTCGGAGAAAGAGGTGGGGGTGTAGACACAATATCTACGACATTTTCAGGTGTTGAAGTGTGTGTGATCTTCACCTTATTTTGTCGACCTTGCTGTGCCCCTACCTTGACAAATTTCTGAAATTGGGTTTCGACTAGCACTTTGTTTGCTACGGCATCTTCTATTATGTCGAGGGTTGTAGCTACCAGTTCCTTGTCATCGTCTGAGGAATCTGGAATGATAAGATTTTGATTTCCATTCCCTTGTGGCTATGTTCTTTTCCTTTTTCTTCCAGCTGCTATCTCCTTTGACAATTTGGTGATAATCTCTTTGTATTTATGAGCTAGCTTATATGGCCTTTTCTTCATAGGTTGAACATCAGGTTTAGTGTCAATTTTCATTTCACCCATTTCATGGACTAAACCTTTGAGATCTATATAATATCAGGAAAATACATCCTGGAACTCTTTTAAGAGGTTCACTATTTTTGTTGTCTGCTCTTCACTCCAGTAGTCTCCAATCTTTGCCATTTTTGGTCGGTCATCATTTGAGATGTCGAATTCTCTATTTTTGACATTAACATCTATCCATTCTAGTGCTTTAGCTTCATTTATTAGTCGAATTCCTTCTTTAAACTGTGAGAATGTGGCATGGAAGTCAGCTGCAGTCATTTGGTCAATATCATCCTTGTCGGTTGTTCCAACTTTGAGTACTGTGCGAATAGGTTTGGTCGTTTCGACATGGTTTGATTTCCATCTAAAAATTTTCCCTTCTGTATTTTCATTTTCTAACTGTAGTCTTGTCGACTGTGGTGTTGTCCTGGGTTGTATATTGTTAGAGTTCATTGCCTATCGGTTGTCTTTTAAGGGTTTGTTTTCTGTTAGCTGTATAAATTAGTGAATTCGCTTTGTTGTTTTGACCAAATGCTTATTTTCTGGTATAAAGTTGAAATCATTGATAAAACTTTCTCTGAGTTCATGCCATAGGAATGTTTCACCTCGGCCTTCCTCCATCTTATACCATTTGTTTGGTAAGTCAACGAGGGTTGATGGAAATAGATGTGGCCATGCGTGTTCATCTTTGTACCCAAGTCTTCTCCATTCTTTTTCACATGTCTTAATATGGTCTTCTGGATTCTGTCCTTGAATGAAAATAGGTATCTGATCTTGGTTGGTTAACTTCTTTCCTCCAATCCTTTCTACAAAGTAAGTCGAAGTTGTTATCCAGGTCTGTAGTCTTGTCTGATGGGTATCCCACCATCTAGTAGCTTGTCATGTAAATGTTTCTACTAAACTTTGTAGTCAACCATGTTCACCAATATTTTTAGACACTTGTTCTATATGCATGACTAGTGATTCTCTTTCCTTATATCTTGGTTTTTGTGTATTATCTATTTTTGTAGGTTTTAAAGCAGGGTATTCCCTAATTTTTTTCTCAAATATTGTTGGTACAATGGTCACTATGAAGCACTGTTGGCTGGGCTTTTTCTGTACTTTTTGGATAGTCCAGCACCCTCTTGCTTGTGTTTCATAGTTATCGACTTCCCAATCATATAATTATGCATCTGAATTATATCCTACTGAGTCTTGGTTTCCCAAATGAAGTTCTCCATAGATATTAGGTTCTGTATAATCTGCATTATTTTGTATCTGATAAAGTTGTCAGATATCAATTTCTTCATCGATAGGTTCTGTCCAAGGTTCTCCTTGGGATGGATGAAAAGGTACAATGACCTTTTGTTTGTTTCCTTTTAATTTTATTCTCTCTTTATCTAGGGATATCGATGCTTTCATCTTTCTTCCCCAAGGTCAACCTACTAACGTTGGGAAGGAGATGGATCCTTCCTTAGGGTCAATAATTTCGAAGTCGACTTTGGTTGATATTCCCTTAATTGTGGTGTCCACATTTTTCCAGACTCCAATAGGTTCAATTAGGCCTTGGTCGGCTAGATTCAGGTATATACCTGACTCATATAGTCGAGGTCTACCTAACTGTTCCCATGTCTGTGGAGTCATTATATTTACCTGTGATCCGAAATCGAGTACAACTTGTCGGACATGGTATCCTTCAATTTCCAAGTTGACAAGTGGGTCAGCATCACTTTTATCTTTTTGATTTAGACTGCAAATATTCTTTGTTTGTTTTTTGGTGCTATTGTGTTTTATTTCATATAATAAGTCGATGAATTGAGATACTGAGTTATCTGTCTGTACTAGCTGTATTAATTCTTTTATTGTGTTATGTCAATTGTCGTTTGCTTCTTCCTGTCATGCAAATTCTCTAAATATATTTGTTGCATCTTTATATATTTGTTTTTCTTTAACTGGGTCAGGATAAACATTTTTTTCTTTTATCTTTCTTATTTAGGGGTTATCACTCCCAGTTTTCATCCCTTGTCGGGCTACGATATGTAAATTATTTCTATTGATAGTATCATGTTTTTGCACACACGACAAGACATTAACATTCTTCTTTTTATTTATTTTTTCAAGCATAATAGGGAAATCCTCTAATGAGTGATCCCCTACGCCACAATTAGTACAAAATTTTAGGTCAGTCCTGTCCTTTTATGGACAGTCTACATGTCAGTGTCCCTCCTTATAACATTTAAAACATTGGATGGGTTGACATGGTCGGTTGTCTTGATTCCCAGAGAATTGACCTCGACCTCCATAGCCTCCACGTCAGTTGTCATACCGATGCTCGTATCTTCGATATTCCTATCTTTGATTGTTCTGATTGTTTGGCACATGGCTTTGCTCAATACTTTGTGCAACTACGTTGGTCTGATAGACTGCATGATAATTTTGTCGGTTCTTGAGATTCAAATGGCAGTCAGCCATGTTATGATTTTTATTTTCGTAGATTACACACCAATATGCCTTGCCGTTCTTCATGTTGAACGGGAAATCTTTTGTCGAGTGGTTTCCATGCTCTTGGAAAATGTCGCAAAAACATTTAGTCTACACGAATAGAATGTCCTGTCGGCTGATGTCCTGTTGACAATTGTCTTTTGAATGTCTAGCCGTCGAGCACTTCGTGCACCAGATATCTTGACTTTTGAGGTTTAATTCTTTTAATGACTTTTGTACGCTCTTAAGATATTCTTCTAGTCTGTGATCAGTGGAGTATGCTGGTATGTCCTCATCCATTTCTACTTGGAGAGCTTTTGTAACCGCATCTTTGTAAGTATTGAATGTCTCCAGACTTATGTGTCAGTGAATTTTATGTGATAAAAATGAAGAAACCACTGGATTAATAACTGTTCGTCAATAACATAGTCCAATTGGCTAAGAATGTCTTTCCATCGTTTATCGTAATCGCGAAAAGTTTCTCCTGGATTCTACGATGTCGTTTTTAGTTTCTTTGCTGCCAAATGTTTTGCATCTGGAGTTTTGAAAAATGATAGAAATTGTGCTTTGATCTCGGCTTTGGTTGCTCAGGGTGTTCTTTCAGAAAAGGTCATGTACCAAGTTAATGCCCTTTTCCTCAAGGCACCAACAAACTGCACCATCTGCATGTCTTCATCCATAACATGGTTAGCCTCCCAAGTTGACTCATAGATGAACCAGTGTCATCTAGGGTGCTCATCACCCTCATATAGGGGAATGTGTGCTGACCCGTGACCCATGTCGGAGTCACTGTCACTGCTTTTCTTTAGGAGGTGGTGGTGGTGGAGGTGGTGGTGTGGGTGGTGGGGTTATTTACTTATTCCTCTCTATGGAACTGTCGACAGAACTGTCGTTCCCATTAGTTGTTTTGGTCCTTTCCTCTTTGACCAATAGTCGGTTAGTGTCGAATTCTTCTGTCGATGTCCAACTGCAATTATTTGTCCATGGTTTTGAATGTTCTGTGTCTTCCAAAGCTGTGTTTAGCAGGGGGGGTGCTCCTTCATGTGTCGGTAAAAGTAAGTGGATACTTCGGTTGGAGGGTACCGCTTGAAGCGTGACCCAATTTCCTTCTTCTGGTCGACAAATAATTAGATGTCTACCAGTGTATGTTTCATCAACTAGTCGACTCCATATACCGAAGTCACCAGCTCCTAGTCTGAGGTCCTCTTCGACAATATCTTGTATCTGGGTATGCGGATCTGTCGAAGGTTTTACTTCTTGGGGTACTTCTAATTGGAGAGCTTCTCGCTGCTCTATCTACAATTCTTCTTCCATAGGGGATGCCTCTTCTTCCACGCCTTCTTCTTATCGGTCATGGCCCAACTTCGGTTGATCTCTTTCCTGGTCAGTCACCCTAGTACTCATTCCTCTCTGCAGCGCTAAGGCTCTTTCTCTTCATTCTTCCCTACTTTGTAGCCTCCTCCCCCTCTCTATTTTCTGGAAGCTCACCATACCTTTGTGTGACACTATATTCTCGATTTCCTTTTTAGGTTGACTTCTCATTACTGGTGATTGGTATCTCTTTTAGTCAACTAGAATCCACTCCACTTTATTCAAACATATGACCAGCTACCCCCCCATAGCCTACCCGATGCTTTAGAAAGCCCAGATAGTTTGGTCTACTTGCTTAGGAAGTATTCCCACTCCCTTTCAACAATGAATTTTTCCCACCTCTTTTGCTTTTCCACCCAGTTAGGGTTTAATGGCGATCCGTGAAGTGATGGATGGGGTTCGACAATATGACCCACTCCCTTATCGATCACAAACTTAAATAGAAAGGTTGGTAAGGAACACAAAAATTTCTCGGTGAGGTCTGTGTAGAATTCCTTCTTGACGGTTTCCATTGAAGTTCTGTCTTCTACTGCTTGTTCCTCGTAGAATTCGTCGGTGATTTTTTTGAACCACTCCGACAAGTTTGTTCTTCCCCCGTGAATCAGTTTTTCTAGTAACTATTGATCTTTAGTCCCTTCAATTTTTTTCATCCAGGAGTTTATTCAGAATTTAGGACACTGATTCTACAAACTTCTCATGTGTCTCTGTAAAGAATCTTTCTTTTACTTGTGCGGTCGTCAATCTGTTTCTTCGTGCGTAATTCTGCAAATAATTTTCTACTTTACGCTCTAACCAGTCCTTAATCTGTTGTTCTGATATCATCTGCTTGCATACATCTCATACATGTACTATCGGTAATGGAACCAATGTTTTAATTTTATAGATCACATAGGGTTACCAATAATACATACTAAAACATACATAGCAGAGACAAGAGATAAGAACAGTAGATAGAATAATAGATTATATTAACATGAGAGGGTCCATACAATACAAAGAATTGAACCGAGTTCTCATCTGGCTCAACAGCCTAATATGTACGATTTACAAATAGTTACAAAATAACTACCTATTGGTTCACTCAAGCGACATGACCTTAGGTGGCCGACCTAATCTCTAATTAGTCGACTGGCCGACTTAGTCGACTAATCGACTATGTCAGCTATCGTTCAAGTTGACATACCGACTTTCTCCTCCAAAAAATACTAATGTTCTCTAGAAATTCTCGCTCAACAGAAAACATCAAATACCCATGTGCTCTAGAGCTCCTTCCTCAACAAAAAAACATCTCATCAATTATGTGCTTCAGGGTCCATGCCCAACACATGAAATCATATATATATATATATATAACATGTGCAATTGGCTTATGCCCAATATATCAAACAATCATTATGTTCATATGCATTTGGGTCTTTGACCCAATATACCAACTAAACATCATGGTAACATCATAATAAATGTGATTTATTCCCATAAATGTTAGGTCAAAATTTGGGATAATAGATCCCTCCCCACTTAGAACAACACCATCCCTGGTGTTCTAGGGACTCATAATGAAATCATGAAACAAGGAGGGGTAATCCTTTCTCATGGTGGCTTCATTCTCCCAAGTAGCCTCATTATCCTCTCAATGCCTCCATTACACTTTCAAATGGACTATGGTGTTCTTCCTGAGCTACACCTCTCTCTTGTTTAGTATATGAAGGGGTTCAGCGGAAAAATCTCGTTCATATTCCACCTGTAGTAAGGACCAATCAATCACGTGTTTAGTATCATAAACATATTTATTTAATAAATATTCATGGAAAAAATTATGGACTCTTATGTGAGTGGGTAATGCTAGTTGATATGCCACTAGCCCTCTCTTGGCCAGTATCTCAAAAGGTCCAAAAAATCTAGGTTCTAACTTACCACACCTCCCCAAGCTCAATGAGCTTCCTTTTTTTATTTTTTACTTTCAAACAAACATGGTCTCCTATTTGATAACATTTATCTTTTATTTTCTTATCTGTGTAGCTTTCTGGCGGTCTTGTGCTTCTTTAACATTTAGCTGGACCTTGGTAACCAATTGTTCCAAGTGCTTTAGTAATTCATGCCCTAACACGAGCCGATCGACTGGGCTATCCCAAGTAACTTGTGTTCTACACTTTCATCCATAGAGTACCTCAAAGGGACTCATCTTGGTGGAAGTTTGGTATCCGTTGTTATATGCAAAATCTGTAAGATGCAAGTAATCTTACCACTTGGTGGGGTTACTCATGACATTCATCATAGGCATGTCCTCTATAATCTGGTTTACCCATTCATTCTAACCCATCTGTCTGTGAGTGATAAGTAGTACTAAAGTTCAACTCCATCTCTAATGTGGAGAATAAGGATCTCCAAAAGTTCCTGGTAAACTTAGTATCTCGATCCGAGATGATTTCCTTGGGTATCCGGTGCAATCTAAATATCTCCTTTAAGAATATGTAGACAATGTGTACTACCTTATAGGTCGAATTCACTAGAATTAAGTGTGTTGCGTTTGACAATTTGTCAACTACTACAAAAATAGAATCATTTTGCTTCTTACTCTTAGTTAGACCCATGATAAAATCCATACTGAGGACCTAACACTTCTATTCTTGAATGGGTAATGGCTGTAGCAGCCCCGAAGGATGTTGGTGCTTAGCTTTGACTAGATAACATTCTTGACATTTTGTGATAGACAATGCTATGTCGGCCTTTAACTTAGGCCAGAAAAAGTGTTTCTTAACTGCGGATATCATCTTTTGATATCCCGGATGCCTCGAGTATGGTGTCCGATGTGATTCCATGAGGATTCTAGACTGAATGTACCCTCCTTCTGGAACATATAATCTCTCCTTAGACCATAACAGTCCTTTTTAATCTCCCTTGTACTCTTTTTGTTGTTAAAACAACCTGTCCTCTTGGACCTTCTTGAGGATTTCAACATAGAATGGGTAACCTCTATCGACTGTTCTAATCCTCTCATGTAAATCCGATTCGGTTTGACTTAAAGTAACATCATATATTATATGAGCTCATTGGCTCAAAGCATCAGTAATTTGGTTGTCTTTCCCTTTATATGATTTAGCTCGAAATGGTACTCGTTGAGGAAATCCAACCATTTGGCTTTCCTAGAATTTAGATCCGATTGTTCAAATAAATAATTCAGACTCATATTGTCTACTTTCAGAAGGAATTTCTTTCCCATAAGGTAGTTCCTCCACATATTCAAGGCATGGATGATGGATGCTAACTCAAGATCATGGGTGCGGTAGTTTTGCTCGTCTTATTTTAAATTCCACGATTCATAACAGATCTTCTAATCGTTCTGCAAGAGGACTCCTCTGAGCCCTTCCTTGCTTGCATCCATTCAAACAACGACATCCCCATCGGGATCCACAATTCGTAGTATTGTTGCGGTCATTAAAAGATGTTTAAGATTCTGAATAATCTCCTCACACTTGGTCATCCATAAAAACTTGTCTTCCTTATTTTGCAAAGAGGTTATGGGAAAACCTATCCTTCAGAAATTCTTAATGAACTTATGGTAATAATCGGATAATCGCAAAAATGATCTAATGTCAGTGACACTAGTAGGGATAGGCCAATCTTCTATGGCTTAAATCTTTTCTGGATCCACAGCTATCCCCTTCTCGGAGATGATGTGACCCAAGTAATATATTTGTGGTTTGTAAAAATCACATTTGATAAAATTGGTGTAGAGCTAGTGTTCCCATAACACCTGTAGAACTATCCAAATATCTTCCTCATGTTCCTCTTTACTCTTAGAGTAAACTAGGATGGAATCTATAAAGACCAAAACAAATTTATTCAGGTATCTACTGAATATATTGTTCATCATACACATAAAGTTCACGGGTGCATTATTCAACCCAAATGGAATCACTACAAACTCGTAGTGGTCGTACCTCATATGAAAGGCGGTTTTGTAAATATCCTCATTGTGTATCCATACCTGATGGTACCCGAATCGTAGGTTTATCTTCAAAAATATTTTGGCTCCTCCTACTTGATCGAACAAGTCATTGATCCTAGGGAGTGGGTATCAGTACTTGATAATCATTTTGTTATGCTGATAGTAATCAATGCACATATGCATCATACCATTCTTCTTCTTTACGAAAAGTATTGGTGCTCCCCAAGGGGACACACTTGGTTCGATATATCCTTTCTCAATTAACTAGTGCGCTCATGCAGTAACGAGATTTTGAAGCCGAAACTGATCCTAGTTTCAGTTATATAGAAAATTCTAAGTCTCGTTTCTGTGGTAATACTGGTATTTCCTCAATAAATATGTCCTTAATGTGGAAATTGAACCCAAGAGATAGACCAATTACACTCACAAAATTGCTAATCAAACATGCAAAATTCACACCAAAGGAGACTGAAATTGGAGCACAACACTAATATGTATTCAATAAGTGTAAAATATCCAACCATGTGAAGTAATAGGATGTTGCACTATATAGTTAAATGATATAATTGAATGCATAAATATTCCATTCAAAATATTCAAAAAGTAGGCTTACTAAATCTAGTTAAATGCCCCATAGGTGCATAAATCAGTTTCCAAATCTATGAAGATGCTCACGAATTTTCTAAGTCAAGTGGAAAAGATGAAGAGGGATGGAAAGAAAATGCATACATGCTTTTACTTGGAGAAAAGGAGGGAGGATTATGTGGGGAAAAAAAATAAGTCAACTACACCTAGTCTAGCTTTTCCTTTTTCCTTAAATCATAATAAAACAAGGAAGCTTTTCAGAAAAACCAGATATGCACTTTGGAGGATATAGAATAAAGAATACATGCTAAATTGGGTTTCTAGGATGTTTCCCAGGTGCTCCATGACTCATTTTTAGCATGTGTTGACTTCTAGGACTTGTAGAAGGCATCTAGCATAGAATGGAATATAGGAAACTTGGTAATAAGACAAAAATAATTAAATTAATGTCTAAGGTAGGTAACTATGGGTTGATTATTCTAACATTCCCCCTTAAGCCTGAATTTATGAGTAAATATCAGAAAACTATAGGTCCTAGAAACAAGGCTTAGTCACCCTTTACATACTGCTTGTCCATAGAACCAAGGAAAGAGGAAAAAACCCAGTGGAAAAATTCTCCCTTAAACATGGACAAGAAAAAGAATTTTTTTGAAATCTTGTCATTAATCATGCTTCACAGCATGATCAGGGATCCCCAATAGTAATTTGAGATTGCTGAAGGTCTTCTCACAAAAAAAATTGGTGAATATGTCTGCTACTTGTTTTGAAGTTGCACAAAAGAGTAGATCAATAATGTCATCATGCACAAGTTGTCTGATGTAGTGCATATGGATCTCAATGTGCTTGGTTCACTGTCTCTGAACTGGATCATTGTAGATTCGAATGGTGCTCTGATTATCACAGTAGATAATAGTTGAAACATATGATTCGAAACCACATTCTCCAAGTATCCCCTGCAGCCACAAACATTGAGTTGCTACATTTACAGCTCCTCTATACTCTGCTTCTATAGATGAGAGTGCTATGGAACTCTACTTCTTGCTTGACCAGGTGATTGGTCCTTCTGCAAGCATTCACACATATCTTTATGTAGACTTTCAATTTGTGTTGTCACATTCCCAATCACTGTCAGTAAAACCAATCAAATAAATATCAGATTGTGTTTTGTAGAAGATCCCATGAGTTCTTGTTCCTTGAACAAAGTTTAGGATCCTCTTGGATTATCTCCAATGGATCTCATGAGGCTCATCCATGTATCTCTAAGCCACACTAACTACATAATATAGATCAGTTCGAGTGTGTGTAAGATAAAGCAAACACCCAATCAACTTCCTATACAGTGTATTATTTACCATAGGAGAAGAACCTGCTTCTTCAAGCTTAACTCCTGAAAGGAAGGGAGTCTTGCTTGGCTTGCAATATTTCATGTTGAACTTGTTCAGAAAATACATAGCATTCTTGGACTAATGTAGTTTGATTCCATGTTAGGATTGATCAATTTTAAGACCCAAGAATTGGCTCAACAATTCCAAATCCGTCATAGAAAATGCATGGTTCATTGCATCCTTCAAGGACGCAATCTCTTTCTTTGAACTTCTTGTAATCATAGGGTCATCCACATACAAGAAAATAATAATCAAATAAACATGAATCATATCCACATATACATTAGGATCATACTTGCATCAAACAAAACTCAGTGATAGCAAAAATCCATCAATCTTGGCATACCAAGCCCTGGGGGCTTGCTTGAGCCAATACAATGATTTATTTAACCTGCACACTAAAGATGGATTAGAAACAAACCCTTCAGGTTTCTACATGTAAATATCTTCAGTGAGATCTCCATTTAGGAAATCACACTTCACATCCATGTGATGTAGCTCCCACTTCTTCAAAGCTGCAATGGATAGAGCTAGCGTTATGGAGTCCACTTTTTCCACTGGTGCAAAGGTTTAATTGTAGCGAATACCATGTACTTGTGAGTAGCCCTTAGCTACAAATATTTCCTTATATTTCAAAGGTGAACCATCATCAGTAAACTTAGTATTCAAAACCCACTTACATTGAACTAGCTTCCTCCTTGGGGGAAGATCAACCAGTTTCCAAGTGTTGTTCTTCTGGAGCGAGCTGAATTCTCCTTTCATGGTTGTTTTCCATATTTGATCATGTGATGCATCTTCATATATTTTTGTATCTGATTCAAGCATTAGATAGCACTTCTTAGCAAATAGAGGATCTTTCACACAAAGGGCACTCTCAAATTGACATCTAGTCCTCCTAGTGTCACTAGGATTTTCAGCTAGTTCCCCAACTGCATGAATGGTGTTTTCTTCCCATTTTGGTCTTGTAGGAATATTAGGATCTGAAATCAAATCATCATTATTAGACATATCAGAATCATCAAACTCATTAGTCTCTTCACCTACAATCAATGGATCTAGTGGTGAAGAAGACTCTCCAACTTCAAATGCTACTAAAGGCTCTTCTTGGAACTGAACACTTCTTTAAATTAAATATTAGTTAGTGCTCAAGTTTATCATATTGTATCCTTTTGAATCTTTATAATACCCAAAAAAGGCACTCATGGCTTTTGCGCTGCAAAGCCTTCCTCTTTTCAATTGGAATTCTATCCCAAGCCTTTGACCCAAAAATCCTAAAATGAGTCACATATGTCTTGTGCCCACTCTAAGATTTGAAAGGAGAAATACCATAAATATGCTTATGAGGCACCCTATTCTAGATGTAGGATGCACATTTTATAGCCTCGGCCCAAAAATTTGGTGGCAATGTCTTAGCCTCCATCATGCAGGTTTCCATCTCCTTCAGTGATCTGTTCTTTCTCTCAGCAACACCATTTTGCTGTGGCGTGTAAGGTATTTAATGCTGCATATGAATACCTACATATTTACAATACTGAATGAACTTAGACTTGATATACTCAGCACCATTTTCAGATCTGACATTTTGCTGTGGCGTGTAAGGGATTTAATGCTGCATATGAATACCTACATATTTACAATACTGAATGAACTTAGACTTGATATACTCAGCACCATTTTCAGATCTGAGCACCTTGTGTTTCCTCTCAGACTAGTTTTCAACCAAGGCTCTAAAGACTTTGAAGAGGTCAAAAGCTTCAAACTTGTGCTTTAGGAAGTGAACCCAACAATACATGGAAAATTCATCTATGACGGTTAGTGCATATTTGTCTTGACTCATGGACATATAAGGGAATAGACCAGCAATGTAACTGTGGATCAGATCAAGAGGTGTAGAGGTTCACTCATGACTAACTTTCTCATACTTGTGCTCTAGGTGTTTTCCTAGGATACAACCTTGACAAACTTCCTTAGAAAACTTGATCTTTGGTAACCCTATGACCATATATTTTTCACTCAAATAAGAAATATACTTGTAGTTAATATGGCCAAATATTTCATACCAAATCTTTCTTACTTCACTACCATGAATCAGAAGACCAAATGGATTTGAGTAGGGTAGAAAATGGGAAAACTTGTATACCTTCGAAGTGTGATCTACAACACCTTTTTCTATGACTTTACCATTTGAAATATCAGTGATTTAAAAATCATCAGGAGAGAATATGACCTTCTTTGGAGACCTGGTATGAGTCATCTGATACAATGACAAGAGATTAGAAGAAATACCTCAAACATACAACACATTATTGAACTTACCATGGTCAAGATCAATCCTTCCCTTCCCCAAACCGTCAGTGAGATATTCATCTCCCAAAACTATTGGTGGACCTTTTGACATGTCAAGAGAGGACAATGTTCCTTTTGTTGAAACCATATGTCTAGAAGCTCCCAAGTCTATGATGAAGCTAGGTGATCTTGATGTGCTAGCAACCAAGGAATGTGCTCTCTCTCTGTCCTCTGAATTTGATCATACTTCCCTCTTCTTTAAGTAATCAGGAAGGGAGATGTTATTCTTCTCTAGGATTTGGGTTGACATGTAAATCTGATTCTTCATACAAGAGCTCTCAGGATGATAGCCCTTACTGCAGTATGCGCACTTGCTCATTTCTCCTTTGTTCTTCTTCTTCTGGGAGTTCTTCTTGGAACCTTGGGGCTCCTCTTAAGACTTGTTCTTGTCTCTCTTTTTCTTAGGTGTATTTTTATATTTTTTCTTTCTTTTTGAATCCACCCTTGAATCTCCAGCAACACAATCTTGGTCTTTGGAAGGTTTGATGGTGCCCATCATCACCAGCTTATCTTGCTCATGTGTTAGGGATTCCATGAAATCTGTAAGCTTAGGCATCTTCCAGGCTTGAGCTATCAACTTGGTGGAATGGAAGGTAAAAAAAACACTAAATAGTCAGGACCAAGCTTGGAGAGTATGGCCAAAACTAGTTTCTCTTCATTCTTTTCCATCCCACACTATTTCAACTACAAAACAAGGGCCTTAAACTTGGAAAATTAGATTTGCAATGATTCAAAGATATTGGGACTCAAGGAGATCAGCTCATTCTCAATTTGATGTCATCTCATCTCATCTATCTTTCCAAAAATATCTTCTAGCTTCTCCCACACTTCATTAGGTGATGTCAATCCGTCAAGATGGAAGAGGAGGTCTCTTGAAATGCTCAAACACAAAATACCATAGGCCTCATACCTCCTGTTGTGCCATTTAATTTTCTCTACAGCTGCATTGGAATATGAATTAGTTTCCATAGTCACCCTGTAGAGACCTTTCTCTCTCAACAATATCTCCATCTCAACTTTTCACTCAAATAAATTGAATGGATTCAAGATGATCTTCTGAGATTGGTCCATAGCTCAAAAATTGTGCCCTCCAGTCAGCAGAATGTGCTCCCAGTCAAGATGTAGAACCTATAATAGCAATAAGTAAGGAGATAAATCTATATACAAAGGCTCTTATACCATGTGAAAATTGAACCCAAGAGATAGAACAATTACACTCACAAAATTTCCAATCAAACATGCAAAATTCACACCAAAGGAGACTGAAATTGGACCATAACACTAATCTGCATTCAATAAGTGTGCAATAGACAAACTTGTGAAGTAATAGGATGCTGCAATATATAATTACATGAGAGAATATAATGCATAAATATGCCATTCAAAATAGTCAAAAAGTAGGCTTACTAAATCTAGTCAAATCCCCAATGGGTGCATAAAGCAGTTTTCAAATCTATGAAGATGCTCATGAATTTGCTAAGTCAAGTGGGAAAGCTAAAGAGGGATGGAAAGAAAACTCATATATGATTTTATTTGGAGAAAAGGAGGGATAAGGATGTGGGAAAAAAAAACAAGTCAACTACACCTAGTCTAGCTTTTCCTTTTGCCTTAAATCAGAATAAAACAAGGCAACTTTTCAACAAAAGCAGATATGCGCTTTGGAGGATTTGGAATAAAGAAGACATGCTAAATTGGGTTTCCAAGATGTTTTCCAAGCGCAAACTAGGTAATAAGACAAAAATAATTAAATTAATGTCTAAGGTAGGTAACTATGGGTTGATTATTCTAACACTTAAAGTCTACGAGAACTGGAAAGACCTCGATTTGTTTTTCTCTCTCTACGTCTATGTCCTAGATGTTCACTGCAAATAGTTTGTAGCCTTTCCTAATGAACTTCTTTTCTTGTAAAGTGGGAGTCTACCTTACGAAAAATTTCTTAGGTATGCCTTGATTCTTTACTTGATTCCCTTGGCTATATGTACACAATATTGACTTGTGTAAGCATTCGAGCATGACATGGTGTTGTTCCAACCAGTCCATGATAATAAATATATCATACGATCCTAAGGGTAGGATGTTCATGTTTAATCTAGTAGGATAACCATTAAGATTTACCTCACGGTCTTTAACTATTTCAGAAACTTTTCGTTTCGTACCTGTGGCTAATTGCACCAGCCAAGGCTTATCATTTTTAACTTTTCCTAGTTTACATACATTAACAATTTTAGGCGATACATAGCTTCGACAAGCACTGGGATCAATCAGTATTGAAATAGAAGTGTTTAAGATATTACCTTCTATCTCAACCATGGTAGCTTGATGGTCTACCTTTCATCCATCCAAGGCTACATAAATCCACGGTGTTCCAGCTATGTCCTCTACCGTTGGTTCTTCTTGTAACTTGTGCAAGCATCCAATGGTATTGTCCTTACACTCCTAGGCATAATAGGGCCCTTGGCATTTCTAGCATTTGATTTGAGAGAGGAAACATTGGCTCCCACATTTTCTATTGGCTTGTTAGCATTTGGAGCTGGTATATATGGCTTTGTACATGTTTTCTTGAAGCTCTTGTTGGCTAGAAAACTGTTGTTCTCTTTTCTATAAGGTGGTGGGTTAAAACTAGGTTTGCAGTTGTCTAAGAAGGTACTAGACCTATCTCTGCTTCTGTTGATGTTCTATTGCCTGACTTGTCCTTGCTCATATCAAATCCTAGCTTTGTGTAAGGTGGTGTCAAATATTTTAAGCATGTAAAATTCAATCATTTCCCGGAATTTGAGAGGAAGACATCCTAAAAACTAGTTTATTTTTACTTTCTCGTCCTTGAGGTATGGCACATAATGCAATAGATCCAAAAATATCTAAATAAATGCATCCATAGTCATGGAACCCATGCTCAACTCGTGGAACTCCTTCACCTTTTTGGTGAAGAACCTTTCTGGCATGTATTTCTCTTGAAAAATCTTGCAAAACTTACTCCATCGTATTTATATTACCTCATATTTCTTGGTATGCTTCACGTATCTCCACCATATAGTTGATTTTCCATTTAAATTATAGATTTTTAGATAGGATTTCATTTCACTAGAGTAGTTATGAACTCAGAAATATTTTCTCATATCTAGAAGTCATTCTTCAACTTTCTTCCTTGTGTTCATCTCTCCTTCATAGGTTGGATATTTTATCTTCCTGAAATCTCCCTAGATATTGTCGTCATTTCTTTTTTTCTTTCTGCAAGGAGAAAGAGAATCATCACTAGAAGGACTCAGTCAATTTCTTTCTGGAAGTTTAGGGGTATGCTCTTCTTTTCCTTCTTCTCTCATGTTGCTATCCCATTTATGATAGAATAATTTCTTGGACTTGTCGGTGGAATGAGTGTTTTTTCCCTATGGGCTTCCTCCTGTCATGTTCCGAAGCAATGCTTCATTGATTGCTTGTTGTTCCTTTCTTTCATTCAGATTATCATCTCTGAAACTCTATAAGTCTTCTTGGAGACTTTTTATGGTTTTCAATATATCAAAATTTAGTTCCACCACCAGTTCTACTTCCTGTGTGGGGGTATTCAACTTTCCTTGCTGACTATTGTCTTCTTCCGTGTTCATGGTCTCAATTGTTCTTTTAAATCCTGCAATTGCAAATTTTTAATAACAAGAAAATTTTATGTTAGTTTACAAAATTTAAATACATACTTTGTTTTTTGCAATTAATGTATGGTACGCCCATTTGGTCTCTTAGTGTTGAAATTGGGCTCTGATACCACTTGTAATGTCCCCAAATGAAAATAAAATAAAACATTTATTAGGCTAGCTAATCACTACCTTTACTGGACATTCACTTATGTTATGCGGAATGTGTCGAACTTTGTTCATGGAACTTAAATTTCGTAAGCGGTTCTTACCTTATTCTAGATGTTTTCCCCGATGTGGCTGTTAAGGTGAGTCTGTAATGTATTTAAGCTACTTGATCTAGTTTAGATGGTTATGTTGTTCATTGATTACTTATTATCATGTATTTATGTGTATGTGTGTTCAATTCATATCTTAATGGTTATAAGTTTTGTGTATTGGTTTATCAAAAATCCTAACTTAACTTGTATTGACCGGGGGTGGAGTGGCGGGACTTGTATCCCTTGTAGGATCACTTGGAGAGGTAACTAGTTTCTACTTGACATTACAGGGTTTACTTAGTTGATATTGAACTAATGCATCTCTTTCTTGGTTTTGTGCAGGTGCACTACGTGACAGAAAACTTGTTATAACAGTTTAAAAAAGGACATGCTACCTAAGTTGAACTTCTTAATTCATTTCTTTTGAGGAAAACCAAACCAAAGTCCTATGCTAGCAAGTCTAGTTACTATTGTTGGCATTTGTTTTTTTACACATGCCTAGGTTGGTTTAGACCTACGTCGAACCAGTTATCGTTATTACTTATGGTTCTAAGAATTCATAACTTGGTCCCTATGCTTATTATTTAAAACATACGCTTGGAGTATGCATGTGTAGTTTTTATTTTTGCATGAAAGCCAACAAGATTCGATCCTATAACCTCTTGATTTAAATGACATGTGTTTATGCATTTTTTCTTAGGTTAGGTTGGATTTATTATGTTATAATATCTTGAGAGATGCGATTATGATAATGTATTTTGTGGTAGTTTATAGTATATAGTTTGGTTATAAAATATGAGGCCCTCATGCCTTCATACCTTAGAGGTAAGATATCTTAGCCTGTTATTCAATATTGTTGTTTATAATATTATGAAATTAATTGATTGTAAATAAACCAGCCTGCTGGCACTTTGAAATATGTCAGCAGAGATAAGATATAGGTTTTGTTTTTTTAATTAGCTCTAGGTTTTGGAACTTGAATTTATAGACAGGAAATAAATTGCAGAAATGAAATATAAATGGTGCTTATCTCATCCTGAATAAAATATATTAGTGTAGCCTGCTAAAATAGAAAAATATAACCTAACCTTTGATAAAATAAATATATATGCTAATAAACAACGATTTTAGCATGCAAGGGAAGAAAGTAGGAATGCAGAAAAGATAGCCTAGATTATAATAGAAAGTTACTAGATATTCATGTAGAATTCAATCTACTCTTTTAATAATAAAACCTGTGTAGTTGCAATGGAAATATGTAACGTCCTCGACCCTCTGACCAGGCAAGAGGACACTACTAAACACCACACATCTGGGTATCTATCGCCATGAACATGAACATTCCTATAATGCTGAGGAAAAATACTCAAGAACATAAAACATAATACGATGCATAATTGTTCATATACATAGCAGAAGCAAAACAACATTCATTCATATACAATTCAGCATTCAACATGTCCATCATCATAATTCATTAACAGTAAATACGATTGCAAAACAAATTAGTCAAGAATACTTATCTTATGAAAACTATCCTGCAACCAGCTACGTCGCTGCAACGTTTCACCCAACCATAGGCCCACGTGCTCCTTAATCTCTCAGCAACGCTGCCGCCCCCGAGATGGGCATGATTCCCCAAGGAAAAAGGAACTAGCAGGCTTACACATAGCTAAGGATAACAACACCACAAGGATACACAGTTGGGTTTATCAGGCGAACGACGGATCAGCCAAGACAACACAGTTGGGTTTATCAAGCCATCCAGGAGCTAGGAAAGGCTAAATGCTAAGCTGGTGATCCCATTGAAGAGCCAAGGAAACCTACACCAAAACTAGCCTGACTTCTAAGACACCCACACACACCCAACACAAGGAAATCAGTCCTTCCTCTGCAGTCCCTCAAACCTTGATCTCCCTTCCAGTGCTATTCAGGGGTTGTGGAGAAGAAATCCAACTAGCTCTATCTATGTTGTTCTCAACCCACCAGGTTTATCAAGCACATTAGGCCCTCATTCACCACTCCAATGCAGTCTGAGGACAAACTACTGCGTTCATGCAGCAAACCAGCTATTAAATCTTTAACAGGGGAAAAACAAATCCTTGAATCGTTCTTGGCCCTATTGTGTCCAAAACGATTCCACAGCAACCTACAGCATCCCAAATCGTAAAGGTGACTCAGCCAACAAGTGTGAATGAGACCACAGCTCACACCATGTAGGTACTCACAGCAACGGCTCACGATGAAGCAACAGAATGTCGCACAGTCCAGACACAGTAGCAATGTTGGAAAACAATGGTGGGGTAAAAGCGCAGGCTCTATGCATGAGTAGGAGGATGAACAGATCCGCAAACTAACAACTTCGTGAGAAAAGGAAGAATCAATGCCCAATCAATGAATTGCGGCTCCTTTATCTTAGCCCTCATGAGGGAAAATGAACAACCCAACTTCCTGCGCGTGAGAGGGTAAATAGAGCGTCCCCTTCCTCATGTTGGATGATCGGGGAGACCAATGATCCATGAGGAAATAGAAAGGTCGACGAGGGAGAGAGTGGGATCATGGCTTTCCTACCAGCATGAGGGTCAGCCTGGTGGAGTGTGCATGTGGGCAAGGCATGGCAGTCCTGCCACACTCCACTGCCAACATTAACTACCCCAACGAGTAGTAGAAAATTAAAGTGGTGGCTGGAAGAGACAAGGGAAGGTGAGCAGTCAAACAGGGTGGTGACACATGGATTTTCCCACATAGGTTCAAGTTTTAACATCCCCCCCCCTTAACCTTAGGAAATCATGCCCCTTCTCAATTTGGTTGCAGTGAACATAGCTCGTTGGGTTTATTTAATTAAAATGCACATTTACATGATGTCACAATTTAACATGTATGTTGCATGTCCCGATATACCATTGGTGACAATTCCAATGCGAAACATAACATAAACAAATCTATGGTGGGGCCTTTGCCTTTATCTCCGCACCATGATTATTTACAATATATATACATCATGTATATTTAATGCATCGGGGTCAAAACCGGGGATGTTACACTCCCCTCCCCCTTCAATAGCATTGTCCTTGGTGCTTTGAACAAAATGCGACCCTAGTATCCCCTCAGTGTTCTGCAGGATTGAAAAAAAATGGATGTGCCAATAGCATGGCATCCTCCAACTCCCACGTAGCCTCTTCATGTCCGTAGTGCTTCCATTGCACCTTTACCTGCCCTATGGCTTAGTTCCAGAGCATTGTGACATTCCTGTCGAGGATGCACATTGAATCGATTTGGAACTCTCCCTCGGGTTCCACCTGAATCACATCCCAATTTATCACATGGTTAGGATCATGTACATCTCTCTTAAGCAAAGAAACATGAAAAACATTATGAGCTCTAGTGCTAGCATGTAATGTAAGTCTATATACAATTGGCCCTATTCTTTCAAGCAATTCAAACGGCCCATAGTATCTTGGTGACATCTTGGCACAACTTCCAAGCTTCAAGGAAATCTTCCTTGCCCTCACTCAGAGGTAAACATGATCCCCAACACTGAACTCCCTATTCATCCTATGCTTATTTGCATAGCTTTTCTGTCTGTCCTACGTTGCTTTCAGATTATGTCTGATCTTTACAACATCTTGCTCCATTTCCTTGAGAAATTCTGGTCCAAGCACAATCATGTTCACTGGATTATCTCAATTCACTGGTGTCCTACACCTTTTTCCATACAAAGCTTCATACGGACTCATCCCCAAGTATGCTTGTTGTCCATTGTTGTAAGCAAACTCTACCAAGTATAAGTAATCTTCCCACTTGGTTGGTTTGTCCATCACATACATGCGAAGCATATCTTCAAGCACCTGATTAAATTTTGTTGTCTTCCCATCTATCTGAGGGTGGTATGCAATGCTGAAGTTTAAAGTTTGTTACCAAATCCGCCAACAATCCCTTCCAAAAATTGGAAGTGAACTTGATATCTCTATCAGAAACTATTTCCTTCAGAAATCCATGCAATTTGAAAATCTCCTTCATGAAGATCTTTGCAATGTCATCGGTCTTATGCGTAGAATTCACTAGTATAAAATTTTCCGCCTTTGTCAGCTTGTCTACCACAACCATGATGGAATCATGTTATCTCCAAGTCATCGACAGTCCTGTAATAAAATCCACAGAAATAACTTCCCATTTCCATTTTGGAACTAGCAAAGGCTGCAACAAACCTGCTGGATGTTGATGCTCAACCTTTACCTGTTGACATTTCATGCAACTTGAAATGTATTCAGCCATGTCCTTTTTCATTCCTAGCCAAAAATACTGCTTTCTAGCTGTAGCAATCATTTTCTGATATCCTAGGTGACCAAAATACAGAGCCTGATGGATTTCATCCATAACAACTCTTCTCAAATTTGCTACATTTGGAATATAAATTCTTCCTTTGTAAGTAAGAAGACCATCTTCTTCCAATTTATATCCCTCATACATGTTTTCAAGATTTTGTTGTTGCAATTTGTATTTTACCTGCTCATAAAATTCATCCCCAGCAACATGATTAACAATCTACTGCCTCAAATCTGATTAGCAAATACTGATAGACGCCACATGCATTTCTTGCATCTTCCTGCTGAGCACATCAGCTACCTTGTTTTCTTTCCCCTTTATGTGCTTGATTTCAAAATCAAACTCACATAAAAATTCTAGCCATCTTGCTTGCCTAGAGTTTAAAGTAGGCTGATCAAATAGATACTTCAGACCACAATGGTCTATCCTGAGCTCAAATCTTGTACCCATCAAGTAATGCCTCCACATCTTGAGAGCATGTATTATGGCTGCAAGCTTTAGATCATGAGTGGCATAGTTCTTATCATGCTCCTTCAGCTTTCTTGAATCATAACATATCACATGGTTTTCCTACATAAGGACTCCTCCAAGCCCTTGTCCGCATGCATCGGTACATACCACAAAATCTTTCTCTGGATCTGCAACCTTCAACACGGGTGCACTCGTGAGAAGATGGTTCAACCGCTGGAAGCTTTCTTCACACTTCGAAGTCCATTTGAACTTCATCCCCTTCTTTTGCAAAGAAGTGATGGCATGTGCAACCTTGCAAAATCCCTCAATGAATCTCATGTAGTATCCTGTAAGTCCCATAAAATATCTTACATCTGTCACATTTCTTGGAATAGACCAATTCATAATGGCTTTAATATTTTTAGGGTCCACAGATATACCCTCTTCTAAGATAATGTGACCCAAATACTATATTCTATCTCTGTAGAAGTCACACTTGCTCAGTTTTGCATACAGCTGATGCTCCTGAGAAATTGCAATGTCAATCTCAAATGCTCTTCATGTTCTTCCTCATTCTTATAATAAACAAGAATGTCAACAAGGAAAACAAGAAAAAACTTGTCCAAATACTTACTAAAGACACTATTCATAAGGCACATAAATGTAGCTGGTGCATTGGTGAGACCAAATGGTACCACTACAAACTCATAATGCCCATACCTTGTCCTGAAGGATGTCTTATGAATGTCTTCGTCCTTGATTCTCACCTAATGGTACCCAAATCTCAAGTCAATCTTGGAAAATACCTTTGCTCCTCTCATTTGATCAAAGAGGTCATCAATCCTAGGCAAAGGATATTTATTCTTCACAGTAACCTTGTTCAACTGTCTGTAATCAATACATAACCTGAGTGTACCACCTTTCTTCTTTACAAACTGAACTAGTGCTCCCCGAGGAGATGCACTCGGTCAAATATATTTATTTTCCAACAACTCTTGTAGTTGGATCTTCAACTCTAGCATCTCCGGTGTACTCATCCTGTAGGGTGTCTTGAATACTGGGGCCGCTACTGGCACAAGTTCAATGGTGAAATCAATGTCCTTTTTTGGAGGAAGCCCTGGAATCTCATCAGGAAACACGTCCTTGAATTCCTGTAACACCTGATAGTCCTCCAATCTAGGAGTTTCATTTCCTGTTGGTTCCAGAATATGAGTTGCGTACAACTGGAAACCCTTCCTACAACACTTGTTCAACTGCATTGCTAAAACCAGCCTTACTGAAATTACCTTTGGAATACCTTTTACAACTCCTGGGTTTCCTTCTTCATCTGTGCATTCAAAATTCTTGTTGTAACAGTCAATCTTTACTCAGTGAGCTTCTAACCAATCCATTCCAATGAGAACAACATAGGAACCAAGCAGTAGAACATTTAGATCTACACAAGTGACCAATCCATTTATAACCAATGGACATTTCTCCACCAATTCATTAACCTTACTCTTAGTCCCAGTGGCTAGCTGAAATAACCAAGACTTCCCATGCTTTACCTTCTTAAAAGCACAAATCTCCACTACTCTAGGGGTGATGTAACTGTGAGTAGAACCAGGGTCAATCAAAATAGAAACAGATTGTTCAACAATCTTACCTACAACTTCAACCACGGTTGACTGATAATCTGCTTGGCGGTCCTCCAGTGCTGCATAAATCCTAGGGACTGTCCTTGCTACTTGACCCATTGTTTCTGCTTCCTGAATGTTATAAGTTGGCCTTGCACTTTCATTCTCAAGTGGACAATATCTGTGCAAGTGAGGCCCTTCACATTTCCAACATTTGAGTGGACCTTTATTCTGATGTGGCTCTTTAGGCTTTCCACTTGTCACTCCAACTGGATTACTTGCAGCTTGGGATGGTTGTTTTTTTTTATTCCTGAATCTAGAAGGTTTGAAACCTTTCTTTCTTTGGTCGAACTTCTCATTCTTCTTGTCCTTCCATGCCTTATGGTAATCATGTTTACCTTTTCTTTGTTCATAGCAATATTTATCCTTCCTTATCACTTCTTCAAGAGTTCTTGGTTCATAAAACTCAATTATATCTTTGTAGGCTTGAGGAAACCCACTCAGAAAACAATGGACCTTCACTTGTTCATCTCTGATGTACCAGACCTACCTCAACAATTCTAAGAACTTATTGGCATATTCATCCATGGTTTTCTATCCCAATATCAACTCATGGAAATATTTGATCTTTTCATCATAATACCTATCAGAGAGGTATTTCTGCCTGAAATACTTCTTGAACTGTTTCCACTTCAATATCCTTTCATTGATCATCTTTACTTTCTTGAAGTTTTCCCACCAAATGGATGCTCTTCCATTCAGATTGAATATGGCAACTCTGGCCTTCATGTTTCCAGAATAATCCTATACTTGGAAGTACTTCTTTATCCCAAGAAGCCAAGCTTCAGCCTCTTGTCCAATCTTTATCTCACCATCAAATGTAGGAGGTTTAGCCTTCTTAAATTCATCCCAAGAGCGATCACTATGGTGTATTATTATTTTCAGATTCAGATGATCCACTAGAAGTCCTTCTCCTTCTCCTAGTACTGCTCTTACTGCCTTTCGGTCTTGCTGTACCTCGTCTAGAATCTATCTTTCTCCACAAATCTGTCAAACTCTGCAACATGGTGGCATTCAACTTATGCTTCTCTTCCTGGGATTTAATCAAGCTTCTCATGGTGGCTGCAATGCCTAACAGTGTCTCTTGGAATCTCCTTCCATTAGAATCTATGCCATCATTTCCGTTACAGACATTTTCTCCCAGGGCATCTCCTGCACGCTCGTAAGGATCTTGAGCATCATATTCATCATGGGTTCTCATAACTGAACCACCTCTTGATTTCCACACTGTTCTTCTTGGAATACTTCTCTTGGAAGTGGTATATAATTCTGCAAATGTGTTAGTAGCAAACTGTTAGATGCATATCATCAATATAAATCAAAACTACTTACCTTCCTTTGGAGAAACATAATAATAATATGTTTGCTTAAAACACAAAATATTCTCTTCTTCCTTTTCAGCCCTATGAATACTGACAATCTATAGAAATCCTACTGAAAGGCAGTTGAAAACTGCTTGAAAAAATCACTGAGAAGTTCTCTCGAAAACCCAAATCTCCTTTGGCTCAATTGGACTTCCTCCCAACTATCTTTTCGACACTTCGGTGGTCAAAACACCTAGCTCATCGGTGGTATGTTCATTTATTTCTCCCAGCGTTTCAGCAGGCAAATAGACTAAACTCCTGATCTGCATCGGCGAGAAAATCGACTCTTCATCGGGTCCTTTCTTCACTAACCTTCCAGCGTGTCAACAGCTAGAACATTTAATTCTCTCCGTTGTATCGGCAGTTTGCTTGTCTATTTTCTTCTGTCATATTTACCTGTAGTGGTCTAAAATTATGATTTTTATTGGTGATCCATTGGTCTAATTTCATCTTCCATATCACATCCATAATCATCTATCACTCCAAACTTCATCAGCGATAACATAGACTAACCACTGCATCGGTGGTCGGGTGCTCTACACATCGAACGGTTATTCCTTTCGGCTTCCGCAATGGTGGACCATGATCTTTCTATGTCTTACGTAGCTCACGACTTTGTCGACAGTTAGAGTGACTAGTCTCTTGTGGAATCGGTGCTCAGCTGCACTTCTTGTTGGGTGATTAGTTTTTTATGTGGCCGCAATGGCAGGCAGCAGAGCCACTGTGGTCTCCATGGCGCACTCGTAAGCGGTCGAAGCAGTTGTTCATTACGACATCGGATGGATAGTTGACTAGGCATTCGCAATAGTGGTTCACCTTAATTAAACCTTTTCCGATCGGTGATCCGATACACTAATTCCTTTTTATGTTCATCAGCGACCTGTACAACTAACATTTCCTGATGGCCGATGATCTCATGCCTTGGAGAAATTTCTGAAAAAAAATTCGCTATGTCTTCATGTCACATCAATTGTGGGAACAACTTTCCTCTATGGAATCGGTGGTCAAGGACTCTATCCATCAGAAGGATAGTCCTCTAGACTTCCACAATGGTGATGCACCATCATCTAACCTCTTCCGATGTAGTTGCCGAACTTCTCGCCACATTGGCAACTTGATCATCTAAGCATCGGCGATGCGATCAACTAATCATCGCCAATCACCGACAATTTTATGACTTAGAAAATTTTCAAAAAAAATTTCTTTAACTTTTTCGTTGCTTCATCGGCTCAACCATCTCCTATTCTTCATCGATCACCAACAGTCAAAACATTAGAGGTTCTTTCCGCTAAGTGGAGCTGGCGTTTTGGCGATCTTCGGTTGATATCTGCTGAAATTGCGGCTCCCCCATCCTCTATCCTCCGCCGATGGCCGATGAACCTTAGTGAAATTGTGAAATTTTTCTACCGGCTGTCCTCCGTTAGATGGTCATCAGACTAATTCTTTCCTTGTGTCGGAAGAAATTCTCACTGAGTTCTCCAATGAGCCGAAAATTCTAGAACTTAGAAAAATTTTGTGAATTTTCTTGTCATCATCCATTTCCTCCTGGTTTCTTCTGGGCAGTAAGAAACCTGCCTCTATTAACTAATCTTTCCATGGCCCTCTAAGGCCCAAATGATACAACATAAGCTCTGTCACTACATATTCACAGCCCATTCAAGCCCGTGCTACAACCAGAGCTCTGATACCATACTGTAACATCCCCGACCCTCCGACCGGGAAACAGGATGCTACTAAACACCACACAACTGGGAATCTATACCCATGAACATGAACATTCCTCTAATGCTGAGGCAAAATAATTAAGAACATAAAACATACTATGATGCATAATTGTTCATATACATAGTGAAAGAAAAATAACATTCATTCATATACAATTCAGCATTCAACATGTCCATCAACATAATTCATTAACAATAAATATGATTGCAAAACAAATTAGTCAAGAATACTTATCTTATGAAAACTGTCCCACAACCAGCTATGTCACTACAACGTTCCACCCAACCATAGGCCCGTGTGCTCCTTAATGTCTCAGCAACATTGCCACCCGTAAGCCAGGCATGATTCCCCAAGGAATAAGGAACTAGCAGGCTTACACATAGCCAAGGATACACAGTTTAGCCAAGCCAACACAGTTGGGTTTATCAGGTGAATGACGGATCAGCCAAGCTAACACAGTTGGGTTTATCAGTCCATCTAGGATCTAGGAAAGGCTAAATGCTAAGTTGGTGAGCTCATTGAGGAGCCAAGGACACCTGCACCAAAACTAGCTTGACTTCTAGGACACCCACACACACCCAACACAAGGAAATCAGTCGTTTCTCTGCAACGCAATCCCTCAGACCCTGATCTCCCTTCCAGTGCTATTCAGGGGTTGTGGAGAAGAAATCCAACTAGCTTTTTCTGTGTGGTTCTCAACCCACCCAGTTTATCAAGCACATCAGGCCCTCATTTACCACTCCAATGCAGTCCAAGGACAAACTACTACATGCATGCAGCAAACCTGTTGTTAAAGCTTTAACAGAGAAAAAACAACTCCATGAATCATTCTTAGCCCTATTGTGGCCAAAAAGATTCTACAGCAGCCCAAATCACAAAGGAAAATCAGCCAAAAAGTGTGAATGAGACCACAGCTCACACCACATAGGTACTCACAGCAATAGCTCACGATGAAGCAACAGAACGTCACACATTCTAGACACAGCAACAATGTTGGAAAACAATGGTGGGGTAAAAGTGCGGGCTCTATGCATGAGCAGGAGGATGAACAGATCCACATACTAACAACTCCATGAGAAAAGGAAGAACCAACCCCCAATCAATGAATCACGGCTCCTTTATCTTAGCCCTCATGAGGGAAAATGAACAGCCCAACTTCCTGTGCACGAGAGGGTGAACAGAGCATCCCCTTCCTCAGGTTGAACGATCAGGGAGACCAACGATCCATGACGAAACAGAACGTTCGATGAGGGAGAGAGTGGGATCGTGGCTTTCCTGCCAGTGTGAGGTTCATCCTGGTGGAGTGTGCATGTGGGAAAGACATGGCAGTCCTGCCACACTCCACTCCTAGCATTAACTACGCCAACCAACAACAGAACATTAAAGTGTTGGTTGGATGAGACAAGGGAAGGTGAGTGGTAAAAAATGGTGGTGACACATGGCTTTTCCCCCATCGATTCAAGGTTTAACATTCCCCTCCCTTAACCTTAGGAAATTTTTGTATTCCCATAGATCACATAAGGTTACCATTAATACATACTAAAACATACATACATAATAGAGACAAGAGACAAGAACAGATAGATAGAATAACAGATTATATTAGCATAAGAAGGTCCATACAATACAGAGAACTAAACCGAGTTCTCATCTGGCTCAACAGCCTAATATATATGATTACAACACAGTTACAAAATAACTACCTATCGGTTTGGTGAACCGACACGACTTTTAGGTGGCCGACCTAATCTCTAGTTAGTCAGTTGACCGACTTAGTCGGCCGATCAACTAAGTCGGCTATCGTTCAAGTCGGCATACCGACTTGCTCCTCCAACATCTCCCCCACAAACAAAACATTTCTTCGTTCCAATGAAATAGGGAGGTACCAAAATTTCTAAGTAGTCATTATTTTGTGCTTGATCTTTATGGGCTGTGAAGTCTGATGGTCGGTCTTTTCTGTACACGGACTTCGACAATTGTTGGAGCTGCCAGTGCTAGGTGATATTGGAAATCCGTCCAACTCTGCAATGTTTTCTGTATGTCGATGGTCATGATGTCAGTTATGAAAATGGTCGATGGCGTTATGTTGATGGTCATGATGTCGGTGGTGAAAATGGTTGTTTCCTGTCATAGTTTTGGGCATGTACAGTATTATTTTCCTTTTTGGATTTTTATATTTTTAAAGCTTTTGTTTAACCATTATGGTCGTTATATGATTTTTTTATTTTTTTTAGATGTGTTTTGTTTTAGTTTCTGTAGCATTTTAGTCGAGCTCCATTAACAAGTTTCTGAAATACTATGACTTGTAACGTCTTTAGTCGGATTGATCCAGGTGTATGTATCTCTTTCATGTTCCAGTACACACCTTCTGAGGATGTCATCTAATCCCATTTTGTATAGGAATCCATTTATAAGACTATAAGGTGCAGCTTTCATGGCTAAGATCTGTTTCTTTTTTGTACTCATGCCTTTTGGTGCTTGTCCATATTCTAAAACCTGAGTTATTTCCTCTAACTCTGTCGGGACTGCTTCTATCTGAAATAGATGTGCATCTGGTAAGTCGTATTTGACTCCTATCAGTTCCTCTCCTATGTTGATTAGGGATAAGTGGTCGGGACCAACATTTAACTTACCTCGTCTAACAATGACTTCAAATTCAAATTCTTGGAATAGAAGTAGCCATCGACAAATTCTTCCATGGTGTAGAGGCTTATTCACAAGGTATTTTAATGCTTAATGATTAGTGTAAAAGATAAATGGTTTAGCTAGGAGATAATGCCGATATTTTTGTAGTGCAAAGACCATTCCTAATGCTTCTCTTTCTATCATTGAATAATTTCTTTCAGCTTTGTTTAGTTTTCTGCTACTGTAAACTATAGGATAATCCATTCCATCATCTCCTGGCTGATTTAGGATTTTTCCTATTGCTATACCTAATGCATCGATGTGGACATGGAATTTAGTCGACCAGTTTGGAAACCTTAGGATTGGTGCTTCGACTAGTTTTCTTTTTAGTTTTTCAAATGATAACTGGCATTCCTTTGTCCAGTCGAACTCTTTATCTTCCCTTAATAGTTCCTCTAGTGCATAGGTCATATCTGAGTGGTATCTTATGAATTTTCTATAATATATTGTATGACCTAGTAACACTTTGACTTGTTTTGAGTTCACTGGTGGTTTTAAATCGAGGATTATTCTGTTTTTTGCAAAATATTCCTTAATACCTTCCTTACAGACAATGTGTCCTAACAATATCCCTATGGGGGTCACAAATGTGGACTTCCTGATGTTTAAAGCTAACTGGATTTGTCAACATATTTCCAACATAAGTCTTAGCCATTTGCAATGATCTTTTAACATGGAGTATATTGTCCAATCATCAAAGTATACTGCCATGGTTTTGTAAATATATTCTTGGAATGTTTTGACCACAATTCTAGAGAATACTGCAAGTGCATTCTTTAATCCAAAAGCCATAACTTGTAAGAAAATGAGCCAAATTCACATACAAACGTTGTATTTTTCTGATCTTCTTTAGCTATTGGTACTTGGTTATAACCTGAGAATCCATCTGTAAATGAGTAGAATTCATGTCCTGCAAATTCATTTAATATTTCATCTACATAAGGGGTTGGAAATGGGTCTGTTAGTGTCACTTTATTTAGCTCCTTGAAATCGACACAAATTATTAGTTTGGTTAGATCATGTTTCTTAGGTTGAACAACCATTGGACTTGCCCATTCTGATTCGTTAATAGGGTAGATGATGCCTACTACAAGCATGTTATCAATTTACTTTTTGACTATCTCTTTGTATGTGTGCCTTAGCTTATATGGCCTTTTCTTCACGAGTCGAACATCAGGTTTAATGTCAATCTTCATTTCACCCATTTCATGGACTAAGCCTTTAAGATCTTTATAATCTCTGGTGAACACAACCTGGAACTCTTTTAATAAGTTCACTATTTCTGTTGTCTGCTCTTCACTCCAGTAGTCTCCAATCTTTTCCATTTTTGGTCAGTCATCATTTGAGATGTTGAAATCTCTAGTTTTGAATTTAGCATCTAGCCATTCGGGTGTCTTGGCTTCATTGATTGGTTAACTTCCTTCTTTAAACTGGGATAATGTGGCAGGGAAGTCGACTGCAGTCATCCTGTCGGCTTCCTTCTTGTCTGCTATTCCAACTTTGAGTACTGTACGAATAGGTTTGGTTGTTTCAACCTGGTTTGATTTCCATCTGAAGCTTTTCCCTTTTGTATTTTCGTTTTCTAACTGTAGTCTTGTCGACTGTGGTATTATCCCGGTTTGTATACTATTACATTTCATTGTCTGTCAGTTATCTTTTAAGGGTTTGTTTTCTATCAGCTATATAAATTCTTTAATCTGTTTTGTTGTTTCGACCAAATTCTCATTTTGTGGTATAAAGTTGAAATCTTTAATGAAATTTTCTCTGATTTCATGCCATAGGAAGGTTTTAACCATAGCTTCTTCCATTTTATACCATTTTTTTGGTAAGTCGAAGAGGGTTGATGGAAACAGGTGTGGCCATGCTCGTTCATCCTTGTATCCAAGTCTTCTCCATTCTTTTTCACATGTCTTAATATGGTCTTCTGGATTTTGTCCTTGAATGAATATAGGTATCTGAGCTTGTTTCGTTAGCTTCTTTCCTCCAAACCTTTCTACAAAGTAATTTGAAGCCGATGTCTAGGTCTGTAGTCTTGTCATATAATTATGCTTCTGAATTATAACCAACTG
This sequence comes from Pseudotsuga menziesii, assembly GCA_001517045.1. Taxonomy (NCBI): domain Eukaryota; kingdom Viridiplantae; phylum Streptophyta; class Pinopsida; order Pinales; family Pinaceae; genus Pseudotsuga; species Pseudotsuga menziesii. The sequence continues at coordinate 81,688 of LPNX011102177.1, forward strand.
AGTCTTGATTACCTAACTAAAGTTCACCATATGTGTTAGGTTTTGTGTAATCTTCATTATTTTGTATTTGATGAAGCTGTCGGATATCCACTTCTTCATCGATAGGTTCTATCCAAGGTTCTCCTTGGGATGGATGAATAGGTACAATGACTTTTTGTCTGTTTCCTTTTAATTTTATTCTCTATTTGTCTAGGGATATCTACACTTTCATCTTTCTACCCCAAGGCCAACCTACTAACGCTGGGAATGAGCTGGATCCCTCCTTAGGTTCAATGATTTCGAAGTCGACTTTGGTCGAGATTCCTGTTATTGTTGTATCAACATTTTTCCAAACTCCGATAGGTTCAATTAGGCCTTGGTCAGCTAGTTTCAGGTATATACCTAACTTTTATAGTCAAGGTCTACCCAGGGTTTCCCAAGTGTCATGAGTCATGATGTTTACTTGTGATCTGAAGTTGAGCACAACTTGTCGGACATGGTAGCCTTCAATTTCCAGGTCAACAAGTGGGTCGGAATCACTTTTATCTTTTTGATTTACATTGCAAATAATCTTTGTTTATTTTTCAGAGTTGTTGTTTTTTATTTCATAGAGCAAGTAGATGAACTGAGATACCGAGTTATCTTTTTGTACGAGCTGTAGTAATTATTTTATTGTGTTATGTCGATTGTCATTAGCCTCTTCCTTTCATGAAATTGCTTTGAACACATTTGTTGCATCTTTATATGTTTTTGTTTCTTTAAGTGGATCGGGGTAGACATTATTTTCTTTTATTTTGGTGATTCTTTGGTTATCACTTCCTGTTTTTGTCCCTTGTCGGGTTACAATATGCAAATTATTTGTATTTATTACATTATTTTTTTGCACACACAACAAGACATTAACATTTTTCTTTTTATTCATTTTTTCCAGCATGGTAGGGAAATCCTCTAATGACTAATCCCCTACTCTGCAATGAGTACAAAATTTCGGGCCAGTTCTGTCCTTGTATGGACAGTCTGCATGCCGATGTCCCTCTTTATAACATGTAAAACATTGGATGGGTTGACATGGTTGGTTGTCTCAATTCCCAGAGAATCGACCTCGACCTCCATAGCCTCCACATCGATTGTCATACCAGTGCCCATATCTTCGACCTTCATATCTTTGATTGTTCTGATCGTTTGGCATGTGGTTTTGCTCATTAATTTGTGCAACTGTGTTGGTCTGATACACTGCATGATAATTTTGCCAGTTCTTGAGATTCAGATGGCAGTCGACCGTGTTATGATTTTTAGTTTCGCAGATTGCACACTAAGATGCCTTTCCATTCTTCATGTTGAATGGGCAATCTTTTGTCGAGTGGTCTCCATGCTCTTGGAAAATGTCACAAAAATATTTAGTCTGCATGAATCGAACGTCCTGTCAGCTAATGTCCTAGTGACAGTTGTCTTTGGAATGTCTGGCCGTCGAGCACTTCATGCACCAGATATCCTAATTTTTGAGGTTTAATTATTTTAATGAATTTTGTATGTTCTCAAGTTGTTCTTCTAGTTTGTGATCGGTGGAGTATGCTGGTATGTCCTCATCCATTTCTACTTGGAGAGCTTTTGTAAGCGCATCTTCATAAGTCTTGAAGGTCTCCAGAATTATATGTCGATGAATTTTCTATGATAAACCTGCAAGAAACCATTGGATTAATAATTGTTCATCAATAACATAGTCCAATTGGATAAGAAGGTCTTTCCATCATTTATCATAATTGCAGACAGTTTCTCCTAGCTTCTGCAATGTTGTTTTGAGTTTCTTTGCTACCAGATGTTTTGCATCTGGAGTTTGAAAAATGATAGAAATTGCGCTTTGATCTCAGATTTGGTTGCTCGAGGTGTTCTCTCAAAAAAGGTCATGTACCAAGTTAATTCCCTTTTCCTCAAGCCACCAACGAACTGCACCATCTGCCTGTCTTCATCTATAACTTGGTTAGCCTCCCAAGTCGACTCACAGATGAACTAGTGTCATCTGGGGTCCTCATCCCCCTCATATAGAGGAATGTGTGCTAACCCGTGACCCATGTTGGAATCACTGTCACTGTTCGAAGGTGGCGATGGTGGAGGTGGAGGTGGTGGTGGGGGTAGTGGGGTTATTGGCTTATTCATCTCTACGGAACTATGGTCGACGAAACTCTCGTTCCTGTCGGTTGTTTTGGTTGTCAATTATTCTTTGACCAGTGGTCCGTTAGTGTCAACTTCTTCTGTCAATGTCCCACTACAATTATTTATCTGTAGTTCTGAATGTTCTCTGTTCTCCAAAGTTGTATTTGGCAGGGGGGGTTCTCCTTCATGTGTCGGTAAAAGTAAGTGGATACTTCTGTTGGAGGGTACCGCTTGAAGTGTAACCCAATTTCCTTATTCTGGTTGATGGATAATTAGATGTCTACCAGTGTATGTCTCATCGTTTAGTCGGATCCAGATACCAAAGTCACTAGCTCCTAGTCTGAGGTCCTCTTCGGCAATAGCTTGTATCCGGGTATGTGGATCCATCAGAGATAAAGTTGCTCCTTCTTGGGGAGCTTCTAACTGGAGAGATTCTCACTGCTCTATCCACAATTATTCTTTCATAGGGGACGCCTCTTCTTCCATGCCTTCTTCTTTTCGGTCATGACCCGACTCTGGTGGATCTCTTTCCTCGACGGTCACCCTAGTACTCATTCCTCTTTGCAACGCTAAGGCTATTTCTCTTCTTTCTTCCCTACTTTAAAGCCTCCTCTCCCTTTCTATTTTCTAGAAGTCCATCATACCTTTGTGTGACACTGTCTTCTCGATTTCCTTTTTAGGTTGACTTCTCATTACTGGTGATTGGAATTTCCTTTAGTCGACTAGAATCCACTCCACTTTATTACGACATATGACCAGCTACCCCCCCATAGCCTACCTGACGCTTTAGAAAGCCCAGATAGTTCTGTCTACTTGCTTAGGAAGTATTCCCACTCCCTTTATGCAATGAATTTTTCCCACCTCTTTTTCTTTTCTACCCAGTTAGGGTTTAAGGGTGGTCTGCAAAGTGATGGATGGGGTTCGACAATATGACCTACTCCGTTCTCAATCAAGAATTTAAACAACAAGGTTGGTAAGTAACACAAGAATTGCTTGGTGAGTTCTATGTAGAATTTCTTCTTCACGGTTTCCACTGAAGTTCTGTCTTCCACTACTTGCTCCTCACAGAATTCGTCGGCGATATTTTCAAACCACTCCGACAAGTTTGTTCTTCCCCCGTGAATCAGTTTTTATAGTAACTATTGATCTTTATTCCCTTCCGGCTTTTTCATCCAGGAGTTTCTTCAGAAGTTGGGGCACGAATTATACAAAATTCTCATGCGTCTCTGTAAAGAATCTTTCTTTTGCTTGTGCGGTCATCAATCTGTTTCTTTGTGCGTAAATCTACAAATAATTTGCTACTTTACACTCCCACCAATTCTTAATCTCCTGTTATGATATCATGTGCTTGCATACATCTCAGACATGTCCTACCGGCAACGGAACCAATGTTGTAATCTCATAGATCACATAAGGTTACCAATAATACATACTAAAACATATATACATAATAAAGACAAGATATAAGAACAGATAGATAGAATAACATATTGTATTAGCATAAGAGGCTCCATACAATACAAAGAACTGGACCGAGTTCTCATCTGGCTCAACAGCCTAATATATATGATTACAAAAGAGTTACAAAATAACTACCTGTCAGTTCGGTGAACCAACATGAATTTTAGGTGGCCGACCTAATATCTAGTTAGTTGGCTAACCAACTTAGTCGGTCGGTCGACTAAGTCAGCATACCGACTTGATCCTCCAACAGAACTCATTCCCCTTCTCAATTTGGTTGCAGTGAACATAGTTGGTTGGGTTTATTTAATTAAAATGCACATTTGCATGATGCCGCAATTTAGTATGTATGTCACATTCCCCGATATACCATCGGTGACAATTCCAATTTGAAACATAACATAACCAAATCTATGGTGGGGCCTTTTCCTTTAGCTCCACACCTTTGCCTTTAGCTCCGCACCATGATTATTTACAATATATATACATCATGTATATTTAATGCATCGGGGTCAAAACCGGGGATGTTACAAAATATCAAGAGCCTCATACTTGCAAGATGAAGCTGTTTCAATGGTTGAAAATCCTACAAACTAAAATACCTAGTATTAACAAATTCATACACAAATCTTACCTCTGTTTAGATAACCGAATAACTTGGGAACTACCATGTTCCACCCAACCATGACCTGGAACTTTTGTTTGTTTCAATCCATATCCCCCCAAGATGGTTCCAACATGCAAGTAGTTTAGAGATCCTAAGCTAAGGCTTCCCTATCTGGGGTATCAGGTTTTGAATCAATTCTCCTTTTTCCTCTTAGGAAAAATGTTCTCCAACAACTCTCTTGAGAATAATAAGGTACAATTAGGGAATAACAAAAAGGTCCCCAAGCCTCTCATTCACTTGGGTTTATATAGGAAGACTTTTCAGTCAAGGGGCAGTTAAATCAAGAATCATTTGATTTCTTGATTTAACCCTTTTTATTTAATTTAGGTAATTTAAATATTTAACTTAGGAACTTTTGACCAGTTCCTATTTGGACTCTTGTAGGTATTTTAATATTTAATATCATTAGTAATAATAATAACATATGGATCATTTCTCTATTACTTATAGCTATTAGTATTTTTACTATGCTTAATCTTTATACATATCATATATAAATTATATACTTATTTATATATATATGATTTGTTAACATTTTATCCTTAGGTATCATATAGCATGATCCCTACACACATGGCACTTTTCTTTTAGCTTAGTCACTTTCTTTAATATGTCCTTTAGGTAGGGCTTAGGTCAACTAGGTTAGGCAACTCTAAACCTCCTTGCATGTTGGATTCCCTCGTATAACATGGTAGTTCTTCAGTACTTGATGAGATACAGAAATTCAAAATTTCATTTAATCAGTTAAAAGTAAGTAAGATGAGATCAATGTTTTATCCGAGTCATGTTCAGTTGACATAATTAATTCTTTTTGGTAACTCCTAGCGCTTATCTAGAGCCCATACTCAACTCTAAAAACAAGGAGTTACAAACTTAGTGCAATTAAGGAGATCCTCGCTCAACACTCAGATGCGAGGATGTAATTTTAGGATACACCTAGGGATACAATGGCCAAGGATCCTATGTTCCAGATCTGATTTTCAACATCAACTTGGAATGCTCCAATGCTTATGCCCAACACTTCCAATCTATCTTTTCATGTGCTTGAGAGCTTCATGCTCAACCCAAATGTGTCATAACTCATGCATTCCAAAGCTTCTTGCTCAACAAAAATATAAATACTCATGGGCTCCAGGGATTCTCCCTCAACAAAAAACATCAAAAACCATGTGCTCCAGAGCTCCTTCCTCAACACAAAACATCTCATCAATTATGTGCTTCAGGGTCCATGCCCAACACTTGAAATCATATATATATAAAACATATGCAATTGGCTTACACCCAATATATCAAAGAATAATTATGTTCACATGCAGTGGGGTATTAGACCCAATATACCAACTAAACATCAAGGTAACATCATAATCATTGGGTTTTATGCCCATAAATGTTAGGTCAAAATTTGGGATATTACATCCCTCCCCACTTAGAACAACACCATCCTTGGTGTTCTAGGGACTCAGAATGAAATCATGAAACAAGATGAGGTAAGCCTTTCTCATGGTGGATTCATTCTCCCAAGTAGCCTCATCGACATAAAAGTTCCTCAATTTCACTTTTAACTGGACTATGGTACACTTCCTAAGCTGCACCTCTCTCTTGTCTAGTGTATGAATGGGTTCAGTGGAAAAATCCCCTACAGGTTCCACCTGTAATAAGGACAATTCAATCACATGTTTAGTATCATAAACACATTTCTTTAATAAAGATGCATGGAAAACATTATGGACTCTTATGTGAGAGGGTAACACTAGTTCATATGCCACTTACCCTCTGTTGGATAGTATCTAAAAGGGTCCACAAAATCTAGGTGCTAACTTACCACATCTCCCCAAGCTCAATGAGATTTGTTTTGATTTTACTTTCAAGTAGACATGGTCTCCTATTTGATAATCTATATATTTTCTTTTCTTATTCGCTTAGCTTCTCTGGGGGTCTTGTGCTTCTTTAAGGTTCATCTAGACGTTGGTAGCCAATTGTTCCCAGCCCTTTAGTAAGTCAGGACCTAACATGAGCCAATCCACCGGGATATCCCAAGTAACCGATGTTCTACACTTATGTCCATAGAGTACCTCAAAGGGACTCATCTTGGAGGAATTATTGTATCCATTGTTATATGAAAACTCTACAAGTTGCAGGTAATCTTCCCACTTGGTGGGGTTGTTCATGACATATATCCTAAGTATGTTCTCTGGAATTTGATTTACCCATTCGGTCCACCCATCTGTCTACAGGTGATAAGCAGTACTAAAGTTCAACTACATCTCTAATCCGAACAATAAGCATCTCCAAAATTTCCTGATAAACTCAGTGTCTCAATCCGAGATAATTGCCTTGGGAATCCCATGCAATATAAATATATCCTTTAAGAAGATGTCAACAATGTGTACTACTTTGTAGGTCGACTTCATTGGGATGAAGTGTGTTACTTTTGACAATTTGTCAACTACTACAAAGATAGAATCTTTTTTCTTCTTACTCTTAGGTAGACCCATGATAAAATCCATACTAATGACCTCCCACTTCCATTCCAGAATGGATAATAGCTGCAATAACCTGGAAGGATTCTGGTGCTCAGCTTTGACCAGCTGAAATTATTGATATTTTGTGATAAAAAATACTATTTCGACCTTTAACTTAGGCTAGAAAAAGTGTTTCTTAACTACGAATATCATCTTTTGATATCCCAAAAGCTCCGAGTAGGGATTTCCATGAAATTCCATGAGGATGTTGGACCGAATTTCCCCTCCTTCTGGAATGTACAATCTCTCCCTGGACCATAGCAGCCCCTTTTCATCTACCTTGTACTCTTTTTGTTGCTGAAACAACCTATCCTCTTGGACCTTCTTGAGGATTTCAACCATAGAATGGGTCAACTCTGTTCGTAGTTCTAACTCTCTCATGTAAATCCAAATCATTTTAACTTAAAGTCACCTCATATATCATATGAGCTCGTCAGCTCAAAGTATCAACAATTTTATTCTCTTTTCCCTTTATATGCTTTAGTTCGAAATGGTACTCGCTAAGGAAATCCAACCATTTGGATTTCCTGGCATTCATATCCAGTTGTTCAAATAAATACTTCAAACTCATATTGTCTGTTTTCAGAAGGAATTTCTTTCCCATGAGGTAGTGCCTCCACATCATCAAGGCGAGAATGATGGACGCTAACTCAAGATCATGGGTGGGGTAGTTCTACTCATTTTATTTTAACTTCCACGATTCATAATAGATCACATAATCATTCTATAAGAGGACTCATCCAAGCCCTTCTTTGCTTGCATCCATGCAAACAATGAAATCTCCATTGGGATCCGCAATTCGTAGTATCAGTGAGGCTGTCAAAAGTTGTTTAAGCTTTTGAAAACTTTCCTCGCACTTGGTCATCTATAAAAACTTGTTTTCCTTATTTTTCCAAGGGGTCATGGGAAAAGCTATCCTCAAGAAGTTCTCAATGAACTTCTTGTAATAACCAGCTAATCCCAAAAAGGATCTAATGTCGATGGCACTAGTAGGGATAGGCAAATCCTCTATGGCTTTAATCTTTCTCGGGTCCACAGCTATCCCCTTCTCAGAGATGATGTGACCCAAGTACTATATCCATGGTTTGTAAAAATCAAATTTACTAAAATTGGCATAGAGCTAGTGTTGTTGTAACACCTATAGCACTATGAGGAGATGTTCCTCATGTTCCTCTTTACTCCTAGAGTAAACTAGGATGTCATCTATAAAGACCAAAACAAATTTATCCAAGTATCTACTGAATATATTGTTCATAATACACATAAATTTTGTAGGTGCATTGGTCAACCCAAAAGGAATCACTAAAAAATCATAGTGGTCGTACCTCATACTAAAGGAGGTTTTGTGAATATCCTTGTCATGAATTTGTACAGGATGGTATCGAAATCGCATGTCAATCCTTGAAAATATTTTGGCTCCTCCTACTTTATTGAACAAGTCATCGATCCTAGGGAGTCGGTATTGGTTCTTAATAGTCATTTTATGAAGCTAATGGTAATTGATGCACATCTGCATCGTACCGTCCTAATTATTTATGAAAAGTATTGGTGTTCCCTGAGGGGAAACACTTGGTCAGATATATCCTTTCTCAATCAACTCCTACAGCTACAGTTTTAGTTCGACCAATTTAGGTGTGCTCATGTGGTAGGGGGATTTTAAAGCCGAAACTGATCCTAGTGTCAGTTCAATGTAAAAGTATAAGTCTCGTTTCAGTGGTAATCCTAGGTTTTCATCCAGAAATACGTCTTTGAAGTCTACAAGAACTGGAAAGTCCTCTATGTGTTTTTTCTCTTTCAGCATATATGTCCTGTATGTTCACTCCAAACATTTTCCAGCCTTTCCTAATGTACTTTTTTACTTGTAAAGAGGATATTTTCCTTACAAAAACTTTCTTAGGTATCCCTTGAATATTTACTTGATTCCCTTGGCTATATGTACACAATATTGACTTGTGTAAGAAATCGAGCATGACATGGTGTCGCTCCAACTACCCAATGTCCATAAGCATATGATATGATCCTAAGGGTAGGATGTTCAGGTTTAATCTAGTAGTAAAAGCATTCAGGTTTACCTCATAGTCTTTAACTATTTCAAAAACTTTTTCGTTTCACACCTGTGGCTAATTGAACCAACCAAGGCTTATCATGTTTAACATTTGCTAGTTTAAATACATCAACCGTATTAAGTGATACATAGCTCTAGAAAGCACTGAGGTCAACCACTATTGAAATAGAAGTGTTTAATATCTTACCTGCTATCTCAACCATGGTATCCTGATGGTCTTCCTGTCGGCCATCCAAGAGTGCATAAATACATAGTGTTCCAACTATGTCCTCCACCGTTGGTTCATCTTGTAAGTTGTGCAAGGCTCCATTTATCTTGTTATTATAGTCTCGGGCATAATGGGGCCCTTGGCATTTCCATCATTTGATTTACAACGAGGAAACATTAGCTCTCCCATTTGTTGTTGTATTGTTAGCATTTGAAGCTGGTAGATATGGCTATGTACATGTTTTGTTGACGTTCTTATTGGCTAGAAAACTATTATTCTATTTTCTGTAAGGTGCTGGGTTGAAAACTAGTTTGCAGTTTTCTGAGAAGGTCCTAGACCTATGTCTACTTCTGTTGATGTTCTCTTTCTTCATTTTTCCATGCTCATAGAAAATCCTAGCTTTGTGTAAGGTGGTGTCAAATGTCTTATGCATTTCAAGTTCAATCCTTTCTCAAAAGTTTGGAGGAAGACATCCTAGAAACTATTGTATTTTTACTTTCTCCTCCTTGATGTATGGCACATGATGGAATAGATCCAAAAATCAGTTAATAAATGCATCCATAGTCATGGAACTCATCCTCAATTCATGAAACACTTTCACCTTTCTTTCGAAGAACCTTTCACACATGTATTTCTCCTAAAACATCTTGCAGAAATTACTCCATCGTATTTATCTTACCTCATCTTTCTTGGTATGCTTCAAGTCTCTCCACCATCTAGCTTCTTTTCGATTTATATTATATATTGCTAGAAGGGCTTTCATTTTTCTAGGGTAGTTATGAACTCGAAAATATTTTCTCATACCTAGAATCCATTCTTCAGCTTTATTCCCTGTGTTTATCTCTACTTCATAGGTTTGGGATTTTATCTTCATGTACTTTCCCTAGATAGTGTCATCATTTCTCTGTTTCTTTGTGCAAGGACAAAGAGAATCATCACTAGAAGAACTGTGACAATTTCTTTCTAGAGGTTCAAGGCTATGCTCTTCTTTTCCTTCTTCTCTCAGGCTGCTATCTCATTTATGATAGAGTTATTTCTTGAACCTATTGGTGGAATGAGTGAGTTTTCCCTGCGGGCTTCCTCCCATCATGTTCTGCATCAATTCTTCATTGATTGCTTGTTGTTCCTTTATTTCATTCAAATTATCATCTCTGAAACTCTGTAAGTCTACTTTGAGACTTTGTATGGTTTTCAATATATCATAATTTAGTTCCACCACCAGTACCGCTTCTTGGGTGGGCGTATTTAACTTTCCTTGGCGGTTGTTGTCTTCTTCCATGTTCATGATCTGAACTGTTCTTTTAAATCCTGTAATTGCAAATTTTTAATAACAGGAAAAATTTATGTTAGTTAACAAAATTTAAATACATACTTTATTTTCTACAATGAATGTCTGGTACGCCCATTTGGTCTCTTAGTGCTAAAACTGGGCTCTGATACCACTTGTAATGTCCCAAAATTTGAAAATATATATATATATATATATATTAGGCTAGTTAATTACTACCTGGACTGGACATTAACTTATCTTATGCGGAATGTGTCAAGCTTTGTTCACGGAACTAAAATGTCGTAAGTGGTTCTTACCTTCTCCTAGATGTTTTCCCTGATATGGTTATTAAGGAGAATATATAATGTATTTAAGCTACTTGATCTAGTTTAGATGGTTACATTGTTCATTGATTACTTCTTATCATGTATTTATGTGTATATGTTTTCAATTCATAGCTTACTTACTAGTTATAAGTTTTATTTACTGGTTTATGGAAAATCCTGGCTTAACTTGTATTGACAAGGGGTGGAGTGGCGGGACTTGTATCCCTTGTAGGATCACTTGCAGAGGTAACTGGTTTTTACTTGACGTTATAGGGTTTACTTAGTTTGTATTGAACTAATGCATCTCTTTCTTGGTTTTGTGCAGCTGCACTAGGTGATGGAAAACTTGCTATAACAGTTTAAACAAGGAAATGCTACCTAAGATGAACTTCTTCATTTCTTTTGAAGACAGCTAGACCAAATTCATATCATAGCAATCCTGGTCACTATTGTTAGCATTTGTTGTTTTACACATGGCTGGGTTGGTTTAGACCTATGTCTAATTGGTTATCGTTATTACTTATGGTTTTAAGACTTCATAACTTGGTCCCTATGCTTATTAATTAAAACATATGCTTGGAATATTTTTATGTCCAAAGGTTTGGAATGCTAAGTCTCAACATTTAGCCACGATGTAATTAAAGTTTATAGTTTTTATACCATATGTTAATTGCATAAGGGACATTCATGGCATAATCCATATTCCATGAGACATGGCTTATCCTAAGTCAACGATGCCAATGATGGGGGTTATAATGTGCATGGATTTACAATTACCAAGTCATAATTGTGGATATCAAACTATAAGTAGAGTGGTAAAAATCGGCGTTGGTGATCGACAGGGTGACAAAGTAAATGCACCTTGGGATATGTGGGTCTCAAGCCCTAAGCTTGGACTATCGTGGAAGGTTGGGTCAGTTGGGATTTCATTGGCTGAGCTCTATTCGGTTCTCTGCTCTGTATCATGCCGTGAGTTCTGGCTTGCATATTCATTTTGGAAGGTATGCCCTTCACCTGGTTTGCAATGTAGTTTATTGTTTTTTCAGCTTGAAGGATTGTCATACTTATCACATCTCAGTGCCCTTTGTTTACAGGTAGCAGGGCCTTCATTGCGTGGGTCATAGGTATTTCAGGCTGTTGACACATTACCCTTCATGGGTAAGCCTTGTATAAAAAATCCTAAAACCGTTCCTCTACATATGGGTGTTTTGACAGAGCTTTAAGTTCAATGTTTGATGAATGAAAACTTGTGTGGGTTAGGGGTTTCTACTCTGTACAGGTCGTTTTGTATAAATGAAAAGAATTGAGAGATGCATAAGCAATTTGGGGTTTAATTTTTTGGGTTTGGGTTTGGGTTTGGCACCTTCGGGCCATGATTACTACGACTCTGCTCTGTAATAATTTTGGGTTGATAGCATTAACTTGTGATCATGATGATTAATGCAAAATCTGCGTCTATAATGTTGGTTTTTGAAAATGGTAGTAGCACCATTGTTTACAATGGTGCATTGGCATGGAAATACGACTGTGTAGTTTTTACTTATAATATAAATTATAGTGGTTAATTGTAATGCATTTGATGATGTGTATCAATCGTGGATATGGTTCTTTCTTTGTAATGTTTGAATCTATGTAAATTAGATGTCTGTAATTTAACTTTTCATTTGGGTATTTGACATATTTGTTTGGATTTAGAGCCGTGTCATGGGTGGAAATGGAACTCTTTCCTTTCATCTTAGTTAGTATGTAGATATTAGTGATATGTTGATTTTTATGCTGATTTATGACTCTGTTACTTTCCAGTGCATTAATTTTTTGGGGATGGTCATGAAATGTGGTTTATCCTTGTGAAATGGATGTCATTTCTATGCTAACCTAGACAGTGGGTTTTATGGTTTATGTTACTGGATTATTTCTTCGTTTCTCGACCGTGAGCCATGAAATGATTACATCATAAAAATATTGGTTTTATGCTACTGTGTGGAAATTTTTTGAATACGACTTACAACATTTGTAATTTCTTTGGTATTTTAATATGTGGAAACGTTGACAGGCAACGAAATCGATCTATGGTTTGTTCTTCTTGCATTTAATGTTTATTAGTGTAGATGGTATATAATAAATACAAGCTATTACAACGTTGATAAATTATTTGTGAATCAACCCTTACGGGATTTGATGCTGGTTGTGGTTGGAAAGTAACCCTATTTTTTAAACCATGAGCTCGCAGGATTCGATCCTAGGCTATGTGGGTTCTAAATTATGTGTGTGTAGTTTTTATTTTTGCATGAAAGCCAAAAGGATTCGATCCTGTAACCTCTTGATTTAAATGATATGTGTTTATGCATTTTTTTTAGGTTAGGTTGGATTTCTTATGTTATAATCTCTTGATAGATATGATTATGATAATGTATTTTTTGTTAGTTTATAGTATATAGTGTGCTTATAAAAAATGAATCCATCATGTCTTTAGACCTTAGAGGTATGTATAGCTTAGCCTTGTATTCGATATTCTTGTTTATAATATTATGCATTTAATTTAAATCAAAGTTGTAGGTAATATTTTGGTTTATTGTAAATAATACTAGCCTGCTGGAAATATGAAATCTTCCAGCAAAGATAAGATATAGGTTTTGTTTTTTTAATTAGTTCTAGGTTTTGGAACTTGAATTTATATACATGAAATAAATTACAGAAATGAAATAGAAAAAAATGATTGAATAGGTATCCCTAATGGTGCTTATCTCATCCTGAATAAAATATATTAGTATATCTTAGTAAAATAGAAAAAGATAAACTAACCTTTCATAAAAGAAATATATCTGCTAATAAACAATTACTTTAACCTACAAGTAAACAAAGTAGGAATGCAGAAAAGATAACCTAGCTTATAATAAATAGTTACTAGATATTCATTCAGAATTTAATCTACTCTTTTAATAATAAAACCTCTGTAGTTGCAAGGGAAAAATCAAGAACCTCATACTTGCAACATGAATCTGTATCAATGGTTGAAAATATTGCACACTCAAATACGCAGTATTAACAGATTTATAGACAAATCTGGCCTCTGTTTAGATAACTAAATAACTTGGGAACTACCACGTTCCACCAAAGCATGACCCAAAACCATTTCTGGTTTGAATTTGGATCCCCACGAGCTGATTCCAACATGCAAGTAGCTTAGGAAAAATGTTCTCCAAGAACTCTCTTGAGAATAATCAGGTAAAATTATGGAATAACAAATAGGTCCCCAACCCTCTCTTTGGCTTGGGTTTTTATAGGAATACTTTTCAGTCAAAGGGGCAATTAAATCAAGAATCATTTGATTTCTTGATTTAACCTTTTTTATTTAGTTTAAGTAATTTTAATATTTAACTGAGGAACTTTTGACTAGTTCCTATTTGGAATCTTGTAGGTATTTTAATATTTAGTTATCATTAGTAATAATAATAACATGTGGATCATTTCTTTATTTCTTATAGGTATTAGTATTATTACTATGCTTACTCATTATACATATCATGCATAAGTTATATATATATACATATATATATCATTTGTTAACATTTTGTCCTTATGTATCATATATCATGATCCCTAAACATATGATACTTTTTCTTTTAGCTTAGTCACTTTCTTTAATAAGGCCTTCAGGTAGGGGTTAGGTGAACTAGGTTAGGAAACTCTTGAAACCTCCTTGCATGTTGGATTCCCTTGTATAATATGGTAGTTATTGAGTACTTAATGAGATAGAAAAATTCAAATTTTCATTTAATCACTTAAAAATAAGTAAGATGAGATCAATGTTTTATTCGAGTCATTTTTGTTAGTTTTTCATCATTTAAGCTAGCATTATGATAAGATCTTTTCACTGAGAGAATAACAAGCACAACAATCACATAAGCACATCACAAGAGACAAGAGACACAAAGCTTTTAGGAGGGGAAACCATAAATTGAGAAAACCCCTCAACTTCCTCTAATATAGTATCACCACAAGATGTGATCCCAAAACAGTAAGATGACCTCCCTTCACAACAGCAGCCTTCTGTCTTCTGTCAAGCCCAAGAATTTCCTTCTCCAAAAGTGCGCCACACTTGAGAGAGCAAGAGAGAGCTAAGTCACAAGTGATAAATAGAGAGACTCTCACTCTCTATTTATATTCTTCCGTTGACTTGAAGTGCACTCAACCTAATAATTACTACTCGAACCTACACCTTAATTAGTGTATAATAACTCAAGTGCCCCTAAACTGTGGGGACTTACCTAATGAATTGATATGACTTATTTACATTATTAATCCTCCCGATCGGAACATCGGGGCAAGAAAATATGACTCAAATACATAATAGAAACATCCCGGAATAAACATCGGGTTACAATACATAAGATACATGGAAGAATACATTTCGAAGTTACATATACATTAACACTCCCTCTTAACTAGGAAGGTATTCTTTCGACACAATTTTCAGCACTAGTCTTCTTCTCTGTATCAACTGGATCATCTCATCTTCAAGTCATCTTCATCTTCAATTCATCTTCGTCTTCAAGTCATCTGGATCTGGATCATCTCTCGATCTGGATCATCATCACTGGACTGGATCTGGATCATCACTCGATCTGGATCATCATCTCTGGACTGGATCTAGATCATCACTCGATTTGGATCACCACTGCTGGATCTGGATCATCACTCGATCTGGATCATCATCTCTGGACTGGATCTAGATCATCACTCGATCTGGATCACCACTGCTGGATCTGGATCATCACTCGATCTGGATCTCTCGGAGTCATCATAACTGGATCTGGATCATAGCTCGATCTGGATCTCCACAGGTCATCATCAAGTGTGTACTATCTCTTCATAGGAAGTTCTATAGAGCCAGCCCTATTTCATGCTGGATGTAGGCCCACCACCTACAGGTCTTCATCATCACTCGCCATACTGGAGAATCCTCAGGACTTATTACGTGCGTCACAAAACCTCGAAAGAGCATCCCAGGACTGATTACGGGCACACAGCCCAACCTATAGGATCTCCCAAGGCTGATTACATGTGACCTCACCACAAAACCTCGCAAGAGCATCCCAGGACTGATTACGGGCACACAGCCCAACCTATAGGATCTCCCAGGGCTGATTACATGTGGTCATGGAAAAACCTTGCAAGAGCATCCCAGGACTGATTACGGGCACACATCCCAACCTATAGGATCTCCCAGGGCCGATTACATGCCATCCCAGAGCAAAACCTCGAAAGAGCATTTGCCAGATGTCCCAGGGCACCGAATTACATGCCATAGGCAAAACCTCGAAAGACCATCTGCAAATCTCCCAGGACTGATTACATGCTCATCTGCACAACCTGACTGAGTGTTCCTGGTAACTGACCAGGTTCCTCCATTCCTAGAATGGCAGTTGCCCTTACATCTGTCCTACTCGACAGAATGGCCAGCACTTATATCTGACATGGAAGGAACTAAATCCTTTAGCCATGAACAAAATGGCTCTGCCCTTACATCTGACCTGCTCGTCAGAATGGCGGTAGCCCTTACATCTTTCCTACTTGATAGAATGGCCGGCACTCACATCTGACATGGAAGGAACTAAATCCTTTAGCCATGAACAGAATGGCACTGCCCTTACATCTGACCTGCTCGTCAGAATGGC
>LPNX011102177.1:102163-119146 GCA_001517045.1 Pseudotsuga menziesii
GCACATCGGGGCAAGAAAATATGACTCAAATACATAATAGAAACATCCCGGAATAAACATCGGGTTACAATACATAAGATACATGGAAGAATACATTCCGAAGTTACATACACATTAACAATTTTCACTTGACATAATTAATTCTTTTAAATAACTCCTAGTGCTTATTTAGATACCATATTCAACGGTAAAAACAGGGAGTTACAAACTTAGTGCAATTCCAGAACTCCTCGCTCAACATTAATGCTAGGATGTACTTGTAGGATACACCTAGGGATACAATGTCCAAGGATCCGATGTTCTAGAGCTTAGGCTCAAAATCAACTTGGAAGGCTTCAGTACTTATACCCAACACTTCCAATTTATCTTTTCATGTGCTTCAGAGCTTCATGCTCAACACAAATGTCTCATAAATCATGTGTTCCAGAGCTTCTCTCTCAACACAAATATAAATACTTATGTGCTCTACATATTATCTCTCAACACAAAACATCAAATACCCATGTGCTCCAGAGCTCCTCGCTCAACACAAAACATCTCATCAATTATGTGCTTCAGGGTCCATGCCCAACACATGGAATCATATATATATATATATAACATATGCAATTAGCTTACGCCCAATATATAAAACAATCATTATGTTCATATTTAGTGGGTACTTAGACCCAATATACCAACTAAACATCAAGGTAACATCATAATCAATGGGGTTTATGCCCATAAAGGTTAGGTCAAAATTCAGGATATTACAACTTAATGAGATACATACATTTGAAATTTAATTTAATCACTTAAAAATAATTAAGATGAGATCAATGTTTTATCAGAGTCATTTTTACTCAACATATTAATTATTTTCAGTAACTCCTAGCGCTTATCTAGAGCCCATAATCAACACTAAAAACAAAGAGTTACAAACTTAGTGCAATTCCATAGCGCCTCGCTCAACAATAATGCCAGGATGTATTTATAGGATACACCTAGGGATACAATGGCCAAGGATGCAATGTTCCAGAGCTTATGCTCAACATAAACTTGGAAGGATCCAGGGATTATGCCCAACACTTCCAATTTTATATCTTCATGTGATTCAAATATTCATGCTCAACATAAAGGTTTTCATAACTCATGTTTTCCAGAGCTTCTCACTCAACACAAACATCAAACACTCATGTGCTCTAGAGATCCTCGCTCAACCCAAAACATCTCATAAACTATGTGCTTCATGGTCCATGCGCAACACATGAACTCATATATAAAACATATGCAATTGGATTACACCCAATATATCAAACAAATCTTCATGTTCATGTGCAATGTGGTCTTAGACCCAATATACCAATTAAAACATCAAAGTAACCTCATAAGCAATGGGGATTATGTCCATAAGTATTAGGTCAAAATTTCAAATATTACATCCCTCTCTGCTTAGAACAACACCGTCCCTAGGGTTCTAGGGACTCAAAATGAAATCATGAAAAAAGGAAGCGTAAGTCTTTCTCATGGTGCATTCATTCTCCAAAGTAGCCTCATCGGCCTCAAAGTGCTTCCATTGCATTTTCAACTAGACTATGGTGCACTTCCTAAGATGCACCTCTCTCTTGTCCAATATATGAAGCGGTTCATGTGAAAACTCCCCTTCAGGTTACACCTGTATTAAGGACCAATCAATCACATATTTAGTATCATAAACATATTTCTTTAATAAAGATGCATGGAAAACATTATGGAATCATATGTGAGCGGTTAAATCTAGTTCATATGCCACTAGTCCTCTCTTGGCTAGTATCTCAAAAGGTCCACAAAATATAGGTGCTAACTTACCACACATCCCCCAAGCTCAACGAGCTTTGTTTTGATTTTAATTTCAAGTAAACATGGTCACCTATCTGATAATATTTATCTTTTATTTTCTTATCAGTGTAACATTTCTAGTGTTTTGGTGCTTCTTTAAGGTTCAATTGGACCTTGGTAACCAATTGTTCCAAGTCCTTCAGTAATTCGGGCCCTAACATGAGTCAATCCATTGGGATATCCAAAGTAACTAGTGTTCTACACTTCCATCCATAGAGTACCTCAAAGGGACTCATCTCAATGGAAGCCCGGTATCCATTGTTATATGCAAACTCTGCAAGATGCAGGTAGTCTTCCCACTTGGTTGGGTTATTCATGACATACATCCTAAGCATTTCTTCTACAATATGCTGTGCCTGTTCTTTCTTCCCATCTGTTTGCAGGTGGTAAGTAGTACTAAAGTTCAACTGTGTCTCTAATCCAAAGAATAAGGATCTCCAAAAATTCTTGGTGAAATTAGTATCTCGATCCGAGATGATTGCCTTGGGTATTCCGTGCTATCTAAATATCTCCTTTAAAAATATGTCCACAATGTGTACTGCATTGTAGGTTGACTTCACTGGAATGAAGTGTGTTTCTTTACAATTTGTTAACTACTACAAATATAGAATCATTTTTATTCTTACTCTTAGGTAGATGTGTGATAAAATCCATACTAATTACCTTCCACTTCCATTCCGGAATGGGTAATGGCTACAGAAAACCCAAGGGATGTTGGTGCTTAGCTTTAACTAGCTGGCATTATTGACATTTTTTGATAAACATCACTATGTCGGCCTTTAACTTAGGCTAGAAAAAGTGTTTCTTTACTGTGGATATCATATTTTGATATCCCAGATTCCCTGAGTAGGGTGTCCGATGAAATTTTGTGAGGATGTTGAACATGATGTCCCCTCATTCCGAAAAGTACAATCTCTAGTTGAACCATAGTAGTCCTGTTTCATCTACCTTGTACTCTTTCTTTTGCTAAAACAACTTGTTGTATTGGACCTTCTTGAGGATTTCAACATAGAAAGAGTCAACTCTATTGGCCCTTCTAATCCTCTCATGTAAATGAGAATTATTTTGACTTAAATTCACCTCATATATCATATGATCCTGTCGGCTCAAAGCATCATCAATTTTGTTCTCCTTTCCCTATATATGCTTTAGCTCGAAATGGTACTTGCTGAGGAAAGCCATCCATATGATTTCCTAGAATTTAGATCTGGTTGTTCAAATAAATACTTCATACTCATATTGTATGTCTTCAGAAGGAATTTATTTACCATGAGGTATTGCCTCCACATCTTCAAGGCATGGATGATAGTTGTTCACTCAATATCATGAGTGGGGTAGTTATGTTCATGTTCCTTTAACTTTCATGATTCAAAGTAGATTGCATAATCGTTCTCCAATAGGACTACTTGGATCCCTTCCTTTCTTGCATCTGTGCAAACAATGAAATCCACATTGGGATCGACAATTCGTAGTATCGATGTAGTCGTCAAAATTTGTTTAATATTTTGGAAAATTTCCTGGCACTTGGTCGTTCATAAGGAATTTCTTTCCCTATTTTGAAAAGCATTCATGGGATAAGCTATCCTAGAGAATTTCTTAATGAAATTTGTGTAATAACTGGCTAATCCCAAAAACGATCTAATGTCAGTGACACTAGTAGGGGTAGGCCAATTTTCTATGGTTTTAATCTTCTCTGGGGCCACAACTATCCCCTTCTCGGAGATGATGTGACCCAAGTACTCTATCTGTTGGTAACCGGATCACAAGTCAATATTCGAATAGATCTTGGCTCCTCCTACTTGATCAAACAACTTCTGGATCCTAAAGAGTGGGTATCGGTTCTTGATAGTCATCTTGTTAAGTTGATGGTAATCGATGCACATCCGCATCGTACCATCCTTCTTCTTTAAAAAACGTATCGATGCTCCCCAAGGGGACACACTAGGTAAGATATATCCCATCTCAATAAACTCCTACAACTCCAGTTTGTGTTCCACCAACTCCGATCCGCTCATTCAGTTAGGTATTTTGAAGCCCAAATTAATCGTGGCGTCAGTTCTATGGAAAAAGATAAGTCTCGTTTCGGTGGTAATATTTGGATATCCTCAGGAAATATGCCTTTGAAGTCTATGAGAACTGGAAAGTCCTTGATGTGTTGTTCTCTTTCAGCTTCTATGTCTTGGATGTTAACTGCAAGCAGTTTTTGCAGCCTTCGGTTTTGCAAAAACTTTCTTAGGTATGCCTAGAATATTTACCGGATTCACTTGGCCATCTATACACAAGATTCACTTGTGCAAGAAATCGAGCATGACAAGGTGTTGTTCCAACTAGTCCATGCCGATAAGTATATCATATGATCCTAAGGGTAGAATGTTCAAATTTATTCTAGTAGGAAAAACATTCAAGTTTACCTCATAGTTTTTAATTGTTTCAGAAACCTTCCATTTCGTATCGGTGCCTAATTGCACCAGCAAGGGTTTATCATGTTTAACTTTCTCTAGTTTACATACATCAATAGTATTAGGTGATACATAGCTTCGGTAAGCACCAGGGCCAATCAATATTGAAATAGAAGTGTTGGAAACCTTACCTTCTATCTAAACCATGGTAGCCTGATGGTCTTCCTGTTGGTCATCCAAGGCTGCATAAATCGATGGTGTTCTAGCTATGAGCTCTATTGTTGGTTCTTCTTATAACTTGTTCAAGACTCCATTGGTATTGTTCTTACATTCTCTATCATAATGGGGCTCTTGGAATTTCCAACATTTTATTTGCAATAGGGCAACACTGGCTCCACCATTTTCTACTAGTTTGTTAGCATTTGGTGCTGTTACATATGGCTTTGTACCGGTTTGGTTAAAGTTCTTGTTGGTTGGAAAGTTGTTGTTCTATTTTTTGTAAGGTGGTGGGTTGAAACCCTATTTGCAGTTGTCTGGGAAGGTCCTAGACCTGTCTCTACTTCTATTGATATTATCTTTCGTTAGTTTTCCATGCTCATAACAAAGCCTTGATTTGTGTAGGGTGGTGTCCAATGTTTTAGGCATGTCAAATTCAATCTTCTCCCAAAAGTTAAGAGGAAGGCATCCTAAAAACTATTGTATTTTCACTTTCTTGTACTTTATGTTAGGAACATAATGTAATAGGTCCAAAAATATGTTAATGAAAGAATCCATAGTTATGGAACCCATCCTTAATTCCTGAAATTCATTCACCTTTCGGTCGAAGAAACTTTCTGACATGTATTTCTCAATTTTATGAAAATTAATCCATATGATTTCTATTACCTCATCTTTCTTGGTATGCTTTAGGTCTCTCCACCATCTAGCTTCTTTTCCATTTAAATTATAGATAGATAGATGATCCTTCATATCACTAGAGTAGTTATGTACTCGAAAATATTTTATCATACCTAGAATCCATTCTTCAGGTTTCTCCCTTGTGTTCATCTCTCCTTCATATGTTGTGGATTTTATCTTTCTGAACTCTCCCTAGATATTTTCATCATTTCTCTGTTTCTTCCTGTAAGGAGAAAGAGAATATTCACTAGAAGGACTATGGAAATATATTTCTGGAGGTTTAGGGGTATGTTCTTCTTTTCCTTCTTTTCTTGTGTTGTTGGCATGCTTATGATATAATTATTTCTTGAACTTGTTGCTTGAATGAGTGGGTTTTCCCTGTGGGCTTCCTCCCGTCATGTTCCACAGCAAGGCTTCATTAATTGCTTGTCATTCCTTTCTTTCAATGAGATTATCATCTTTGAAACTATGTAAGTGTACTTAAAGACTTTGTATGGTTTTCAGTATATCAAAATTTAGTTCCATCACCAATTCTGCTTCCTGGGAGGGGGTATTCAACTTTCCTTGCTGACTGTTGTTCTCTTATGTGTTCATGATCTGAACTATTCTTTTAATCCTACAATTGCAAATTTTTTATAACATAAAATATTTCTATTAGTTAACAAAATATTTAAAACATACTTTATTTTCTGCAACAAATGTCAGTTACTCCCATTAGGTCTCTTAGTGTTGAAACTGGGCTCTGATACCACTTGTAATGTCCCCAAAATTTCAAAAAAAAAATTATTAGGCTAGTTAGTTACTACCTGAACTGGACATTAACTTAACTTCTGCAGAATGTGTCAAACTTTGTTTGTGAAACTGAAATGCCGTAAGCTGCTCTTACCCTTTATAGATGTTTTCTCAATATGGTTGTTATTGTGATTCTATATAATGTGTTTAAGTTATAAGCTCTGACAACAATGGACTATAGTTTTCTTGCTCTTCTATTCATGTCCTTTCAATGTATCCAAAGGGTTCCTTATATAGTTCTTCAATGGGGTAATGGAAGGTCAAATCAGAGCAATCTCAAGGCATATGGAAGGCCAAGAGACAAGTGACTCAAATCCACATCAAGGAAAACTCCAAAACTATTATTCCTTTTGCACACATCCCGATGTATGCGGGTTTGAGGGTCATATCCGTGTATATACACAAGAATAGGTTTAAAAGTCATGTATAAAAATAATGCATGTTTTTAGGGATGATCTTGGAAACATCAAAGGTACAAAAATGGTACATGGGGTCTAAAGAGTCTACAGAGGGACGGGGAAGGCCATAAAGGTGTGATCCACCATGTGTGGTAAAATCAGCTGTAACACTTAGCTATATGGTGTTCAAAGTTTACATGTCAGAAGGTATGTGTATATTGATCCATTCATGGAATATTTCATATGCCATGAATCTTGGCTTAGCAATGTCAACTAATATAATGATGGGGGTCTCAATGTAAAAGGTATTGTCAACACCAAGTCGCATTTGGCTTTTGGAACTATAGGCATGAGGATATATTTTGATGTTGGTGGTGGACAGGGTGGCAGAGTAAATCCTCCTTGGGATGGGGTAAAATCAATTCCTAAGCTTGTTCTGTTGTGGTTGCATAATTCATTTGGCTCTATGGTGGTTATACTCTATTCGTCTCTCTGGTTTTTGTCCCTGCATGAGGTCTGGTTCACATCTGTGCCTTGGGAAGGTATATTCTTCACTTGGGTTTGTAGCATTGTTTACTTGTTGTTTTAGCTGGAGGATTGGTATACTTCTAAAGCGTTACAGTTCCTTGTTTGTAGGTGACAGATCCCCCAATGCACGGGTCATTGTGACTACCAGGCTATCAACGAGATACCCTTCACGAGTAAGCCCTGTAACAACAAGTTTGAACTTGTACCTCTGCATGTAGATATTGTTAACATAGATTTGAGCTCGGTGTTTGTAATGGGGAATGAATGAATGTTTAAGGGTTTTGATTGTATAAGTTTCATGTTTTTTTAAGGAATCCAAAGATGCATATGAAGTATTGGGGTTTAATATGTTTTATTTTTGTGCCTTCGGGCCATGATTGTCACGACTCTGCTCTGTGATTCCATTGGTTAATGAAAAACTCTGTGTTTGGTTTTAATGGTGGGTTTTAATTCATGGAAGTACCATTGCTTGCAATGGTTCTTTGGTTTGGAATCGTGACTGTGTAATATTTGTTAATAAATGATTGTGGGTATGAATGTAGGAATTCATAACTAGGGTTTATTCATCGGTATTGTCACTAGCTTGGAAAAGCTGTGACTCTATGTATATCATTGTTTGTAATTAAATTCTTGTTTTGACATTTAAAAGAGTTGGTTTAGCTTATATCCCTTCCATTGCTGGCAATGTCACTCTTTCCCATTTGTGACAATGTAATGTAATGGTGAATATGATACATTTTGTTTAACTGTGATTTAAATTTGGGGATGTCCGTGAGCCTTGGTTTAACATTGCGATAAGGATCTGATAGCTATGACAACGTAGAGAGTAGGTATTTTTCTCATGCATTATGTTGATGGATTTTCCTTTTCTTCTCAGTCGTGAGACTCGAATTATGATTACAATGTGTATATTTTCTATTAATGTGTGGAAATGTTGACACGAAAATGATTTTGAGTTATGGTTAATTCTTCTTGCATTTTAATGTTGTTTAGCAAAGATTTAGGTGAAACATTTGTAAGTTATTTCAGCGTTGATAAAAGTTGCAATTCAAATCTTATAGGATTTAATTTCTATCGTGATCTTGTTGTAACCTTTGTTTTTAAGCCTTGAGCCCACAGGATTCAATCCTAGGCTGCATGGGTTTAAAGTGATGTGTGTGTGGATATTTTTATTTTGGGTATGAACATCGACAGTGTTTGATACTGTAATATTTTATGGATATGATATTTGATAAAGAATCGTGCCTACAGATGTAATATCTCGAATTTTGGACCTAACACTTATAGGAATGTGTGTATTAATTATGATGATTATCTTGATGTTTTATTTTTATATTGGGTTGAATACCCCACTGCATATTAACATGAATATTTGTTTTATATATTGGGCATAAGCCAATTATTGATGATATATGTATATGCTTGTTTGTGTTGGGCGTGGACCCTAAAGCACCTGATTTATATGATTTTTTGTGTTGAGCAAGGAGCTCTAGAACACTTGAGTGATTGACAATTTGTGTTGAGCAGGAAGCTCTGGAGCACATGAGTTCTTACCTTTGTGTTGTGCAAGAACCTCTAGAACACATGAAAATATAATTGGTTGTGTTGGGAATAAGCCCTAGAGCCTTCCATGTTGATATTGAGCATGATATCTAGAGCATCTGATCCTTGGCCATTGTATCCCTAGGTGTATCATACAAGTACATCCTAGCACTAGTGTTGAGTGAGGAGTTCTAGAATTTCACTGAATTGTAACTCCCTATTAAAGCATTGAGTATGGGCTCTGGTAAGCGCTAGGGGTTATAGAAAATAATTTAGTAACTTTCGAGTGAAAACAACTTGAGAAAATTATTGATCTCATCATACTTATTTATAAGTGATTAAATGAAATTTTGAATTTATGTATTCTCATCAAAGTACTGAAGGGATACCGCATTATACGAGGGAAATACAACATGTAAGGATGTTTAGAGTTGCCTAGCCTAGTAGGCCTAAACCATCTACCTACTTTCCCTTAATGAAGAAGTGTCATTAAGTCTAGGGATCATGGTATATGATGCTCAAAGACAAATGTTAAGAAAGTGTTATATTATTATGTACTTTATACATGGTATGTATAAAGAATTAAATATATTAATAATATAAATAAATGAAAGAAAGAAAAAATAGAATCTCCATCAATTATTATTTATTATCAAAGATTAATAAATAGTATAATGTCTATGAAAGTCCAACTAGGAACTAGTAGAAAGTTCCTAAGTTAAAATATTAACAATTACTTAAATTAATTGAAAAGAGGTAAATCACAAAACCAAGGTTTCTTGATTTAATTGTCCCTTTGACTGAAAAGTATGTCTATAAATACTCAAGCCAAGGAAAGGTTTGGGGTTCGGATCTGTCATTAGAGGAGTCAGTTTTTGCCTGTCTTTCTCTCAAGTAATTCTTGGAAAACATTTTCCTGGAGGGAAAAAGGAGAATTGATCCAGATCTGATACACCAGATATGAAACCCTACCTTAAGATATCTAAGCTACTTTCATGTTGGATTCCAGCTCAAGGGGGTTCATATTTAAACCAAGAATGGTTACAGATCATGGTTGGGTGGAACGCGGTAGTTCCTAAGTGATTTGGTCATCAAAAAAGAGGTCATATTTGTATTGAATTATTAATGCTGGTTATTTGAGTGTGCAGGTTCAACCATTAAAAGAGATTGAATTTTAGGTATGGAGCCCTAGACTGTCTATTCTATTTTCTAGATTAATTGTTGGATATGCTAGGTAAATGATTTCAATGCATCTCCTAACCCTATGTGTTTGATTCTCTGGTTATAATCTGCTAGGGTTTGTATTTCTTAAATATTAACCTTAGGCTGCAAATTTTAGCATATGTTATATATTACCAGGATTGTACCTTTAAGTTTCTTTCTGTATTACTTAAGTACTCAGATTATGTTAACTGTAAACTAGGGTTTGTTTCCAATAACTAAGTAATCATTCTCTAGGATTTATTACTCTACTAACATATTTCATTTGTCAACAGAGGATTGTTTAAATCTATTTCAAAACTAGTTCATAAGTATGTGTCATATAATTATATATAAATACTAGCTTCAACCTAGAGTACCAATAAAATAACTATGATAGTATCCATCTAATTATTAACAGGAGTAAGTAAACCAGAATACTAAATATAAGTATTTATTATAAGAACTAGAATATAAATTAAATCAACTAAGAACATACTATAATTAAATCAAAGATTAAAATAACCATTATTGACCTTTCAAGGTCTGCCCCATGAAATACAAACTAATATTAAAACATTGCATTTAAATTAACAACATCATAATTAAATGAACAGAGGAGGCATTGTGACCATCCATGTGGTCCTTTATCGAATCTCATATCACATATATATATATATATATATATATATATATATATATATATATATATAAAAGAATCCATAGTTCTATTTAATCTATCATAAATGCATAACATTAAACGAATAGTAATTCAAATCTTGAATGCCAACAGAGGTCATGACTGCGACCCTGTGGGTTCACAACCCAAATCGTAGGCCTCCATAAACAACCAATTCATTTATGCTTAACCATTAACAAAATTACATAACTCATCAAACAATACATATAACGAATTAAACAAATATATCATTACACAGGAATCATTCCTTGTATTAAACAATATCAAAATCATATTATAAATCCAATTATTACAAATGGGGACAAGAATCTAATCCTCTGGGCATACAATCCCAACCCTTTTATATAAATCAAAATAAAACTTATCACAATTATCCATGCACAGGATTCAAACCTTGTGGCTATCAATTTCCAATGCCACGCTATACATTAAAGTATGTAGGATACATCCAATAGAAGCAACGCTATTAGTTAAACAATAACAAATCATTAAGCTACAGTGAGGTCGTAAGACCCTATTTCCTACCAATGTTGTAAGCACATCCTTGGCCAAAACAAATATTACACAGTTCATTTAAAAGTCTAACCACAACGATGAATGCCATCATGGGCTTGCACCCCTGGCATATACATAATCTACATTATATACTAAATCCACGAAATATCTAAAATAGTAAAACAACCATTGAAACCATGCCTAGAATTCACCCAAGTCACGACATACAATTAAAGATACATAGTCTGAATATAATAACGACTAACTCTGTTAACAATTTCACCCCACAAGATTTAGCAACGAAATGTAAACAGTAATAAAACATAGCAAAGCTATCATAGCCATGATAGGAAAGGCTCAAGCCTTTTACGGCATGGCCTCACCCAAATGATAAATACATAGAGCCTGTGAGAAATGCAATTTTGCTCCATGGTCAAAGCTCACACCATTAAATTTAAAAACCCAGGTCTGTGCAATA
Organism: Pseudotsuga menziesii; assembly: GCA_001517045.1. Classification (NCBI taxonomy): domain Eukaryota; kingdom Viridiplantae; phylum Streptophyta; class Pinopsida; order Pinales; family Pinaceae; genus Pseudotsuga; species Pseudotsuga menziesii. Next base: position 113,450 of record LPNX011102177.1, read on the forward strand.
CAAATCCTGAAGGAAAATTCAAACCCCATAGAGAACCCCAACATCAAACGATGAAACACCACGCAGACAGGCTAAGAGACAACAAGTGAAAGCTTGTTGGAAAGGCTTACCTTGCATTTCTCTCACAATCAAAACCCTAACAGAGCTGGAGCCATGCTGCTCATCACCACATTTCGGCACCTGCAACCAACCAATGAAACTACGAGTTAGAGTATGGCAATGATGGAGGTTTCAAACCAAAACTAAAATGCAGGCATGAAATCCCAAAACAAAGCTCACCTTCTAGGTATGAAGTTTGCGTCCATTATCCTCTGCGTAAAGCCAAGAAAAACCCCAAAAGGAAAACGAAATGACCAAACCATCATGAGCCAAGACTAAGGGAGGGTTGCCATGAAAACCAAGGTGCATTAATGCCACCAGCTGGTTTCCACCACCAACGCCAAAACCCACTATGCCATAGTTTGGTAACGTCGAAATCATGTTAGTCTCCACCCACCATGAAATCATTAAACCCCATTGCATATGCTTCAAACCATATGTTATCTAGCCACCCCAAACCATATCGTAATATTAATACATTACAAAGTTTATGTTATAGCAAGGTTAATACATTGCATAGTTAAGGTCAGTGCAAAGTCCAAGTATGGCATGCGCTAGTCCGGACCTAAGTCAATCCTCAAGGCTTAAAAACATAACAACATATAAACCACAAGCTTAAAAGCCTTAACTTGATACAATGGGAATTGTCCTAAGCTTAATGCTTAGTGAACATGGCATATGTAATATGCCATGTTAACATTTAACCCTTATAAAATCAAAAGTATGGTTTTTAAAGCCACGAACATAACCTGCAATAAGAAACACATAAGAAATGTAAATAAGATTTAATAAAATAAACATAGAATGATACCAAGATGTAAAATGACAAATTACAAAACCATAATGAAGCATAAGTAATGTACATGAAATTTAACAGTGATAGCTAAATTGACGGAAATAGTATTTTACCTGGTTATAATTCTGAGATGGAAAGGAACCAAAGTCAATGAGAAGTATGTTATTTAGGATCAGGACCTTCAGTACTCTTTGAACAAGACCCCGTCGCAAAGTATGAATTGCATGTGAAGTAAAATAGGTGCCTTAGTTCATAGAACTAAGTAAGCCTGTGAAAAAGTAAACACCTTTACCTCTCAAACCGTCATGGGAGAATGATTCTCGCCACTCTGCCCACTTTGTTTCCACAAACAAAGTTAAGTTAGGACTTTATAATTAACAAGTGCGACTATGCAGAAAAGAGGAAGTACTTAAATCTAGTAACGACACATAAGCGACAAAAGTATAAACATAAGACTAAGCAGTAAAACAAAAGTACGACATCGTAAGTAAAATACATTGATAATAATGACTAAAATTAAGTTACATAACGTAAGAACAAATTACGAGTAAACAATGGTACACAAAGTGTACGATATAGTTCCACAAGTGAATATTGTTCCATCTAGGTAGTTTTTACTAGCCTGTAAAAAAAAAATTTCAATTTTTGGGGACATTATAAGTGGAATCACAACCCAGTTTCAATACTAAGAGACCTATGGCTGTACCAAGCAATCACTGTAGAGAAAATAAAGTATAATATTAAATTTTGGTTACTAACAGAAATTTTTCTTGTTATTAAATTTTTTTGCAATTACAGGAATTTTTACAGGAACAGTTTAGATTATGAACACTAAGGGAGATAACAGTCGACAAGGTAGAATGAACACCCCCACCCCAAAAGGAGAAGATAGTCTGAATGAAAGAAAATAACAACAAGCTATAAACGAAGCATTACTAAGAAATATGACAGTAGGCAGCCCGTAGGGTAAACCTACCCAGTCCACAAATAGTTCCAAAAGAGAACTATACCATAAACGGGTCAACATCCCAAGAGAAGGAGAAAAATACGAATGGACCCTTGAAGCACCAAAAGGATATCATCACAGTCCTTCCAGTGATGACTCTCTTTCTCCCCGAAGAAAGAAGCAAAGAAGAAATGACAGTCTTCAGGGGGGGATTTTGAAAAATAAGAGCCCCGAATTATGAAGGTGAAGTAAACACTGGGAAAAAGGCTGAAGAGTGGCTGCTAGGCATGAGTAAGTATTTCCAGGTTCATAACTATTCAAGTGAGATGAAGGCTTGGTTTTCCATATATAACTTAAATGGTAAGGCAGCAAGATGGTGGATGGATTTAAAATACACCAAGAAATATGAGTTGCGGGAAGTACAATGGGATACTTTCCCAAATATTTTCCAAGAAAAATATATGTCAGAAAGGTTCTTTGACTGAAAATTGAAATATTTTCACGAACTACGCATGGCATCCATGACTATGGACATGTTTATTAACAGATTTCTAGATCTATTGAATTATGTACCTTACATCAAAGAATAAAAGGTAAAGATCCAACAGTTCCTATGATGTCTTCCTCCCAGTTTCTGAGACAGGATTGAATTTGGCATGCCTAAGACTTTGGATACCACACTGCACAAAGCTAGCCTCTGTTATGAGCATGGAAAATTGAGGCAGGAAAACATGAACCAAAACTGAGACAAATATAGGAACTTCTCTGACAACCGCAAACTTGGGTCCAACCCATAGCCATACAGAAAGAAGAATAATAGCTTTCAAGTGAACAAGAACTTTAATAGATCTAGTACAAAGCCTTATGTACCAGCTGCTAATGTTAACAAACCAGTAGCAAGTGGAGCCAATGCTTCCCCGCTATAGATCAAGTGTTAGAAATGCAATGGGCCCCATTATGCCTGAGATTGTAAGAACAAGAATGGTGGGGTCTTGCACAACTTACAAAAAGAACTAACTGTTGAGGACATAGCTAGAACACCCCGGATCTATGTAGCATCGGATGGCCGACAAGTAGATCATCAAGCTATAATGGTTGAGATAGAAGGTAAGATACTGAATGCTTATATTTCAATACGTATTGATCTCGGTGCATGCCAGAGCTATGTTGCACCTAAAATTGTTGATGAATGCAAACAAGGAAAAGTAAAACATGATAAACCTTGGCCGGTCCAGTTTTCCATAGGTATGAAATGGAAGGTTTTGGAAATTGTTAAAGAATGTTAGGTAAACCTGAATGGTTTTCTTACAAAAGTAAACCTGAACATCCTACCTTTAGGATCGTATGATGTACTTATCAGCATGGACTAGCTGGAACAACACCATGCCATGCTCAATTGTTTGTACAAGTCTTTATTGTGTATTGATAGCATAGGGAACAAGTGAAGGTTCAGGGAAATTCAAAGACAGTTTCTGTAAGACAAATATCTGCCTTACAAGGGAAGAAATGCATTAGGAAAGGCTACAAGTTGTTTGCAGTAAACATCCGAGACATAAAGTCTGATAGGGAACAACAGATAGAATACTTCCCCGTTCTTAAAGAATTCAAGGATGTGTTTCCCAAGGAAATCCCTATATTACCTCTGAAACAAGACCTAGACTTTCCCATCCAACTAACCCCAAGATCATTTATGGCCTCCAAATCCCCTTACCGCAAGAGTGCACCTAATTTGGTGGAACTTAAACTGCAGTTGCAGGAGTTGATAGATAAAGGGTATATCCGACCCAGTGTATCTCCTTGGGGAGCACCGATACCATTCGTAAAGAATAAATATGGTATAATACGGATGTGCATTGATTACCGTCGGTTGAAAAAAATGACTATCAAGAACTGTTACCCACTCCCCAGGATTGATGACTTGTTCGATCAAGTGGGAGGAGCCAAAATCTTTTCAAAGATTGATCTGGGATCCGGGTACCATCAGGTATGGTTTCACGGTGAGGATATTCACAAAACCTCCTTTTGTACAAGGTACGGGTGCTACGAGTTTGTAGTGATGTCATTCGGGTTGACCAATGCACCCGCGAACTTTATGTGTATGATGAACAGCATATTCAGTAGGTATCTGGATAAGTTTGTCTTATTCTTTATAGATGACATATTGGTTTATTCGAAAAGTAAATAAGAGCACGAAGAACACCTTCGCGTAGTGCTACCACGATGTCTTCACTTAGTGAAACCATGCCATAGCACGTTCATTCGTGGCATATGAAACAATACCCCTATTTTAAAAAAAATATTGGAAAATACCTCTCAAAATCATTTTCTTTAACCCCCTCCTAATATGCCTTCCCAATTTTAAAAAAAACCCTATTTTTACTATATATTGCATGTATCCATTTTTTCATTTACATTTTTTATACCCCTTTTTATTTCTACCTAGTATATTGACATGATACCCCACATGCATTATATAATGCACCTTTCTTCTTTCGATGTATATTGTGGATGCGCATTACTTCACCCATAGATATCACATTCATTTCCTAAACTAACACTAGTTTGTCATTTTTTTCTAGGTGCCTGCACAAGGTCAAAGCTTAAAGCAAAAACATACAATGTGAAAAAGTTCAAATCAAAGTGCTAGCTAGGGATAACGAGTGGATGACCTCCGACAGGATTAACATTGATAGTGTGTTAACTACACATATACAACAAATACATTTTTTTCCAGGTGCCTGAAAAAGATCAGAGCTTAAGAAGAAAACATACAACGTTGTCTTTAAAATTTTGTAACATTGCATATAGAGTGCACCCCTATCAAGACATTATTCAATGGTCACATACTCATCATGTCTCACATAAACACTCCAAAGTTTAAAATGATTAACTGTTGACGAGGATGGACGTTCAAAAACCCATTGGCAGCAATTAAAGACTTGTATCGGCATTGTCTTCTAAAATGTATTTTTTAAAAGGTATTCCATTAAATTCACATTACAACACATATTTCAAGAAATCTAGAAAAAATCTATTACAAGGACTTCTATGACATTGAATTTTTTTGTAAACATTTTATTTATTTCATTTAATTTGTAAAAATTATGCATTAAAGAAATATTCCATTAAAATTGGAAAAACTAATCCTAGAAAGAATGTTTTTATTGATCACAAATTTTATTTACTCCAAGTGTTTTTAATATACAATCATAAAAAATGAAATGTTGTATCATTTATAACTAGTTCGCTATGCCATAAATTAGGAGGAGTATATGAAAATCTGTAATTTGTTGAACTGTGAGAAAAAATATTCATGAAGATATAAAATGTAGGATTAATGAAGTTAAGTTGCACACATAATTGCATGTTTTATTACAAGAAGATCTCTATCTATATTTGAAGTGAACAAAGTATCATATTAAATATTTTTATTGTTAAATAACATATTATAATATAGCATGATTGGAAGGAAATCACAATATTAAATTAAAATAAAATAAATTATAAGAAATGTATTGATGTCGAACCAAATAATAACTATAAATTTGTCAAAATTGGGATAGTTGTTAGGTACAACATTATACATACACAATGAAAGTGTGAAGAAATCGAATTAAGATAATGTGTCTACTATCTATGCCTAGAGTCCAATTATAGTGGGATGTAGTAGTTGATAACATATTTGAGATGTTTGAATTTGGTGCTTAATGGATCCAACATCCCCCCAATAGTCAATCAAGGGACTCGCTAGTCGAATCGAAACTAAAAAAGGGGATTATAAACAACACTGTGAGGATGTCATAGTTGAAGGGAAGGTACCTCATTTACATTGCTTCACTAGTCTAGAAGTTGAGAT
>LPNX011102203.1:0-24259 GCA_001517045.1 Pseudotsuga menziesii
CTGTGGTGACAGTGGTCCCCAGCTCTCACTTGCCCCCAAGGACACACATAGCAGGTTGTGACTTTCCTGTGTCTTAAAGTGTGAATTAGGCGGCAACAAACCCTAAGTCATTGAAAGATTAGAGGGGGGATCCTTCTAGAATTCTTTAAGAGGCTATAAAAGCAAGACTTAGCATTCATTATGAGTGTCTTGGAGAGATATCTCAGCTCTATGTTTTATGTTCTTATCTGGGGTTTCCAACATTTCTGTTTGAAGGTGACGTTAAGGGCTTTAAGGCTGCTACTTGTCTTCTGTGGGTGATTTCTGCTGCTAGGGTCTAATCTTGTTGGGATGCTGCTTGTCTAAGCCTCGTTAGGGCTTCTGCTGCTTGTCTAAGCCCTGTTAGGGATGCCTCTGCTTGTTTAATCCCTGTTAGGGCTTTCGCTGCTTGTCTAAGCCCTGTTAGGGATGCCTCTGCTTGTTTAATCCCTGTTAGGGCTGTTGCTGCTTGTCTAAGCCCTGCTGAGAGGGTGCTGCTGTTGCTTGAGAGTGGGCCGCTGACCGTTTTGTTAAGCTGTCACCTTACCGTGGACTGTGTGTGGGCCAAACACCTGAGGCATGGGCTGCTTGTTGTTTCTTCACCTGTGCATGGGTTGCTTGTTGGTTCTTCACTAGTGCGTGGGCTGTTTTGTTGGTCTTTTTACCTGATTCGTGGGCTGTTTATTGAGCCTCAGCTTGTGTATGGGCTAGTTTTGAGTGGCCACTGCCATTTGTGATGCTGTGAGAGCAAGCCACAGCCTGTTTGTGGGCTGTTAATGTAGGCTGCATCTTACTTGTGGACTGTTAGTGTGAGCCGTAGTTTGTGGTAGGCTGTTAGTGTGGGAAGCAACCTATTGGTCTACTGTTTGCAGCCTGTGTGTTGCTGCTCTTTGGTTGGGTGTTGCTTTTGAGGGTTTTGTTATTGCTTGAAGCTGCCTTATTCCCTTTTGGACATTTTGTTGGTTGACTTGACTACTACACTTCCCATAGCAACTGCCTAACCCTATCCTACAACACTTTATCTCTCTCTCAGGTATGTCCATGCCATCAGGTAAGGGCCAGACTTGTTTCCTTAGTGACTTGTCTCTGAGAGACAAGGTTTGATCTGAAAATATTTCTGAGTACAAGGAAGGTCCATATCAGACTTATTTTACTCACTTTATCAGCTAGGTATTTTACTATTGTTATTTGTTAGTCTTGTTTAATTTGTTCATTAGTTTACCACTGCTGCTCTACATGTTATGATTTTGTTCCAGTTATGTAACTTTAACACAATGATCCTTAAGGGAGTGTTAAAGTTGAAAGGGGTGAAAATTATATTTTTTATTTGCTAGACTTTTACTACTGCTGTACTTTTACTTCAGTGTTATTTTATTTTGATTTGCATTAAGGTACAAGTTTGTCAAATTTTATGAAAACCCTAAAACTTTAACAACTAACACCTTGATTTTGTTCAGTTTGTCATGGTCCTTATTGTAGCCGTGTGTTATCACCTATATGTGCACAAGGGTTTGAGTGCTGGGGTTAGAGGAGGATGATCTTATTCTTTGATGGATGATTTTATTTTTGATTGACTTCTCTACATTTTGATGTATTATCTTCCAGTTAGTCACTATTGAGGCATGTTTCACACGTCTAGGGCGAAGTTGCATGGCAAAGTTGTATATTTAGCATGAGGAGGGCATCTTAAACACACTATTTGAGGTCAAGGAGACTATTTAATGAAAGCTCTCCACTTTCTAAAGAAGATTTGTCATTTCACTTCCTGAAGATGACTGTTAATTTTCCATACCCTAGGTGACATTTGTCCTATGCCTCTTCATTAAATAAATCAGATGTTTAATTTACTTAGTAACATAAATAAAAATCTGGGCATGCATCAATGAACTGATAGCTGGAAAATACAATCATTGGAAACAAATACATAGGAAATCTGTCCTTTGAATCAATTTATCATTAATGCTTCAAAACTTACAAGAGCACCTTTAACGGTATTAAGCCTATAGGAATAAGAAAAACAATGGAAAAATCTAAGAACTTGCTGCCCCTACGAAGAGAACAACTTCTGTTCTATATTTCTGAAATAAATAAGTTTATAAATAATGATTTAATAGATGATAGATAATTACAAAGCCTCGTGATAGTGTGCATATATATGCATTGAATGGTCATGAGGTAAGAGGTATGTCTTTCGACCTTTCATTTAGTTTAACTACTATACCTATCACTATTATTATTAATATTTTATTTTTATTATTATGTTTACAACATTGCCGCCTTCTTTAAAGGAGCTTTGTCCTCAAAGCTATGTTGGATGATATCTTCTTGGTTTTGGAATTGTTTTAAAGTGACGATTTGAGAATGTGATCTTGATTACGACAATTGCTTCCTTTATCTTGATATATACATGGGCCTCTTTTCTTTTGAAATTTCTTTTGATTGAGTTGTGATGCTTGTAAGCTTCCCAATCCATACAACTTGTAATTATGTCCTTGCCATCTGAATTCCATATATTCTTCTTGTAGGTTGGTGGCATAGGTACCTAATTGCATTAGCCATTTTGCTCCTAACACCATATCTACTCCTTTGAGCGGTAGGGCATAACATTTGATTTGTAGATTCAAGTCTTGTACTTGTAAGGGAACCTTATGGCATTTTCCTAATCCTTTCACATGTTGATCCTAGATGGTTGATATTGTGAGATTCTTCATAGGGTATACAAAAGGATTAAGTTCTTTTGCCATTTTGATATCCACCAAATTGTGAGCACTTCCAAAATCTACTAAAATTGTGACGTCTTTATTCTTAATAGTTCCTTAAAGTTGTAACTTCTTTGGTTCTAGAAATCTTTTTTGATTTTGTCATATGGGATAAGAATTTTTCATTTGTTGGAAGATTGCCATACGAAATGCAAAAACGTTCTTTGGACTGATGCTGCGTGGATGTTATTATTTTTCTCATCGTTTTGATCCTCTTCTTTTAGGATCATCATCAGGAGACATTCAGCCTGAGAAGAATAAGAAGCCAACAACGTTTCTAACTAATGGTGGGAAGTGAAATTAATTGTTGTCGGCTTCCAAGGGAGAGATAAGCTCTTGTCAGCTTCTTTGTAACATCAAATTGTGCAATAGAGGGGTCCAGGTCTCACTTAATTTTTTGAGTTTATTTCTATTGAGGCTAGATTGGCTCATTTTAGTCTGAGTCTTTTCCCTTACTTTACGTTTTGTTAAGTTATCTTCCTTGGCAATGATGGCTGCCTTCTCCATGCTAATTTGATGTTTAGTCAAATCATAAATGTACATGCTTTGCCAATGCAAATGTTTTATATCTTTCATGTCTTAAGTTTGTGCAATGTTCTTTGTGTTTTATATCTATGGACCTACCTATCCCTCGGACGTAATTCTTTCCACATGAACAAGGAAAAAAATAAACCCCTTTGCCTACACCTAGTTTGAGAGGGTCTTTTAGAGAGTCAACCATTCTACATAAACCTCTCTAGGTCCTCTTTGCCATGTGGCCACACCATGTTTGTGTCGTCAACGTACCATTCCATCTTTGAGGTTTCAAGGGAAATGAGTCTAAGGAAAGCTGCTCAAAGTGTCCCATATATAGGCTAGCCACCACTGGAGAGGGGGAAGAGCCCATGGCTACTCCTTCAACTTGCTCATAGAATTGATTACGAAAGGTGAAATAGGTAGAAAGCAAACACACTTCAACAAGCTTAGCCGTGCTTTCAATAGTGAGATAGAGATGGAATCACGCACATTCTTTAGTTCTGTTTTTACTATCCTCATATGCTAAGCGATTTGAAGAGATTGCTATGTCGGAACAACAATCTTGAACATTGACACCAATATGGAGCATGAGTGGAATAAGGATATCATGTATTTTTTAAAGAATTTGATCTTACCCTGATTATCTTGTTGATCACCAAAGAAGGGCCCTGAGGTTGAAGGCATCAAAGTATGTTATGACTAGTGATGGCCTGGGTTGGAGAAATCCTGATGGAATTATTCTTAAGTGCATAAATCTTGATGAGTCCCAAGCAATCTTAAGGGAAATGCATGTTGGGTTGTGTGGTGTTCATTATGCACCAAGGACAACAACCGCTAAGATCATGCGAGCGAGATATTATTGCCCTACTTTCTTTAAGTATGCCCATTATTTTCTTAGGTCATGTCAAGAGTGCTGATTTTTCACGGGAAAACCAAGGTTGCCAGCTTTACCATTAACTACAATTGCTGTGGAAAATCCTTTTCAGCAATGGGGAATGGTTTTCATCGGGTTGTTTGATCAAAATTCAAGTAATGGGTACAAGTATATTTTAACTTGCATTGATTATTTTACTTGCTGGGCTGAAGTTGTTCCAACAAAGAAACCCACTGCTGAAGTTGTGATTAAATTCTTAGAAGAGAACATTGTATCAAGATATGGCTGTCCTTTAAAATTAACCACTGACAATGCCAAAGCATTTAGTAAGATAGAGATGATGATCTTCCTTTTGAATCATGGCATAGTTTGGTCACATTCTTCAAATTATTACCCCCAAGAAAATGGTTTAGCAAAGTCTGTAATAAGAATTTGATTGGACTTCTTAAAAGGACGGTTGGTGAGAATAAACGAAGTTGGGACAACAAGTTGAAATATGCATTATGGGATGACACGACAACTGTAAATAGAATCATGAGAAAGTCTCCTTTTGAATTAGTATATGGTCGGGATTGTAGGCTTCCTATCAATTTGCAAATCCTGGTATATGAATTATTGCATCAATGCACATCGAACCAAGAAGTTATGCAAGTAATAATAGACAAGTTAGAAGAACTAGATGAAAAAAGAAGAGAAGCTTTTGATAGGATCGTTGTAGAACAAGAAAGAGTTAAAGGCAATTTTGACCAAAGCACCCGAAATAAAGATTTTAAGATTGGAGACATTGTTTTATTATGGGATAAGCATAAAGAAAAACCAAGAAATCATGGGAAATTAGATAAGATATGGATGGGCCCTTTCAAAGTAACAAGGATGGCAAGAAAATGATCATTATGGCTTGAAACTTTAGATGGTGAGGAGTTGGAGTTATCGGTGAATGGGAGACTATTAAAACGTTACTTCCCTCCCATGAATTATGGTTGAAGCCTTGGGTTCACGGTTAGAATAGGACTGAATAAGCTTGCTTGAGTAGTAGTTAGTTGTTTTCTTTCACCTTTGAGTTTGTCCCTTTTGATTGTTAGCATGTGTGCCTTTTCTTTTTCAGTTAATAAATTGCAATTGTTTTTAATAGTCCTTAGATTAGATGTTTTATTTCTGCATGTTATTTCAGTACTTATTTTCAACATTTCATTTTTCTCTATCATATATGATGCACTAACAGTTGGTCTACAAAGATTGGTAGAATGCTTACTTGATGCAGGAACAAGTACATTTGAAGATGAAGTAGATTTTTGGGTGCATGTTTGTGGATGATGAGATGGGTGTTGCGGACAAAATATTTTTGAGCTTCTTAAGCACTCTCTCCCTTAGAGCACTTTCCCCAGCTAGAGCCAGATGTTATCACATACATTGTAGCTGGAGCTACCATGATGCAGCATGTTATATTTTTCTTTTAGTCAGTGTTAGTCCCGGATAGTTTGAGCATATCTTTCCATAGATCATCGATGGTAAAGTTAGAGCCAGTTCTTCTGATCAGCAACAGTATTACATGACAAGACTTAGCCCTGGATGATCCATTGAGATGGACTTGTTGTAGCCATGGTTTGCTTTGTAGAGCAGGTAGTTGGTATATTCCTTTGCCCATACAGTTGGAAATGGAGACAGGTATATTTGTGCATTTGGATGCTATTAAACTGTCTTGCTCATCTTATTAGCTTTAACTTAACATGGTAACTGATATTGGTGCTTTAGTATTGCGTTGTTGTCATGGACTTGTTATATTGAGTAGATATATGATCTTAAATGTTAAAGACCCTTTTATATGCTCAGTAGTATTGCCTACCTTATGCAAACTTAGTCCTACCTTGCTATGTTGGCACCACCTTTCACTTTGTCCACCCATTCGTTTCTTCCATGTTGAGATTGACTCTTGACTTGGATTTTGACTTGAGATTGAAGACCTTCCCCCACTTGGATCTTTATGTTGGATAGACCCCATGTTGATATGTCTCGGCTCTGAGTTGTGCAACAGAACTTATTGAAAGCTTGAGAACTCGCCGGTGTTAGGTTTTGAGCCTAGGGGAATCTAAAGCCTTACCCTTCTAGTCGGTTGCCCTCGATGTTTGGTTCTGATTATGAATGATTCCCGCCAACTGACCCCATGATTCACTTCAAGGCCAGGAGTACCCGCTGGTGTTATGACATGAGCTAAGGTTGGCTAGTTGCTCGAGTTGTGTCAGCTAGACTTGAAGCAAGTTATACTACCATCGTTACTTGCATTTATGTGATTCATTGTTATGCATTCTAAAATGCAAGCCCTTGGTTAAAACTGCAAATAACTGTGCTTTTAAGAACATATAAGAGGGCTATGAAATGAAATGTTAAAGGACAAAAGCAATTGTGGAACGAATTCTATATCTAAATCACTGCTGTCCATAATTTATTGATATGTAATGATTATTTCCTCATGGAGCCCACGGGTTTTGATGTGAGATGGAGTAAGGGAAATCGAATTCTAAATGTCACCTAAGATCTCTACACTACAGTCTCTTGTGTACTTAATGCAAGGGTCTTAGAAAAGATCCTTACAGAGCTTGATTAAAGCTTGGATGTGAGTTTGTAGACACTTGTTAGAGTTGAATGGACACTTCTCACTCAACTTATTCCATTTGTGAGACACACCCTTATCTATTGTCATCCATCCTGCACATGTCCAAGCGGATCCTTGTTTCCCCTATTAGTTTGAGAGGTCACTATGTCAAGGTATGTTAGTTTTGTACCTAGGGAAGTGTTCCCCTAGGTGACTGTAGCCTTTAGTCACCTAGTGAAGGGAAATAAAATGAACCTTGTATTAAATGACTTAAGTGACATTTAATATGACTTTATTGCCTAGAGTCACTTTTTGAAAAATTTAAGTGGGTGAGGGAAATTAACTTTTTAGAAATAAAAAGTGTGCATTTAAGTTCCACCGTCGATCTAATTCATTCCCAGCCATTGGATTAGATGCCTCTTCACCTACCTAGGGTTGAGACCAAAAAGCAAGGAAAAGGCAAAACATTACATTCTTGTTGAGAGATTGAACGAGAGAGAGCAAGGAGATCTAGGGCACGATTATCGAGACATCCTGCTAGTAAAGACTCAGTGGGCATGATTTTTCAGGAGCCATTAAATGCATGCATAGATTTCGAGGAGGATCTACGGCTGCATTTATTGAGTGCACAAATCCCAAGGAGGTACGACCCACCATTTATTTGTTGGCACAGAAATCAAGGAGGTACGGTCTGCATTTGTTATAGGCACAGTTTTCGAGGAGTTCCGTACAGTATGGATTTGGCATAATTTTTTGAGACATTTATCGGGCACAGTTTTTGAGGGAAGGTACAACACGCATGCCGAGGCAACAACAATTAATTTTGGCACATAATTCGAGGAGCCGTATAGCAACATTAAATGCTGTCCATACAATACAGATTTTGAGTTGTTTGGCACAGTTTTCGAGGGCAAGAATTTGCTGGTAATTTTTGGTACGTTTTTCAAGGGAGCTTGCACAGAAATCGAGGCAACAAAAACACGGAAATCGAGACAGTCTGCTGGTCAAATTTCTGGGTTGAGTTAAGTTGGATTTTTCACTGTAAAATTAATGTTTGATTTTTATCCTGAAGAAATAATAAAACTCTCTGTCTCTGACTGGTTTTCCCCTAATGTGTTTTTCCAGGGCCATTGGCCAAAAATACTTGTGTTCTGTGTGATTAAATGGCGTGTTGATTTCTATTTCATGTCACTGAAAAAGTTTGTTTACAACAGTGTTTTAAGTCTGAAAATTTTGTTTATTTTCAGAACTTTATTTTTCTGAGAATGTCATAAACAATGATATAAATTTTTACTTTAAATCGGTGGCTGAAAACTATAAAAAATCTACATGGTATCAGAGTGGGTTGTGGCAGAAATTAAACTTTAGCAGTGAAACAGTCATTTCCAGAATTAAGAAAAACCTTTGTGATAGTAGTACATTTTGCTGAAACTTGTTCTTTGAGAGAAATGACTTCCGTGGGGTTGAGAACTGAGGATAGGTTGGATGGGGCAACGAACTTTGTCTCATGGAAAGCCCGGATTTTACTTGTGCTGAAGGAGAATGAGTTGTGGGAGGAAGTAGTTAGAAACACTACAGCAAATCCTGTTACTATTCCCGCTTCTACCGATGCAGCATTACTTGCAGCCTTTAATAAGAAGGATATTAAAGCCATGAGGATAGTCTTAGATGTTGTTAAAGACCATGTTATTCCACATATTTCAGCGAAGGATAATGTACATGAGATGTGGTCTTCTTTGATCGGGTTGTTTGAGAGTACTAATGAAAACAGGAAGATGGTGCTTAGGGAGAAGCTGAAAACATCCAGATGGTTAAAGGAGAGGTGTGTATGGCCTATCTTACTAGGATCTCTCAAGTGAGAGATGAGCTTGCAGCTGTGGGGTTGGTGGTTACTGGTCCTGAGTTAGTGCGGACAGCCCTGAATGGGGTGACTACACCTTGGACTGTGTTTGTTCAAGGGTTGGTGGCCAGAGAGAACTTACCATCTTGGGACAGGGTCTGCGATGACTTTGTTCAGGAGGAGACTTGCAGGGGTTTCTTGCAGTGCAATGGTTCTGCTAGTAGGGGGGATGAGGAGGATGTGGCATTGACAGCAAAAGGGAAGAAGAAGAGCAAGAAGGGTGGGGCCAAGCAGCAGCAGGATGGGTAGAAGAAGGATATGAGCACTGTGAAGTGCTTTGCATGTCACAAGATGGGACACTATGTTGCTACATGTCTGAACAAGAAGAAGAAGAAGCAACAGACAACCGCTTCAGTGGAGATCGATGATTTTGTAGCACGATTTCAGAGTGAGTTTTCACTATGCACTGGGCATATTGAGAGAGAGTGAGCATCCATTCTCACCAGTGTGGATGTTGACAGACAGAGGGAGTTTCCCTGTGTGACAGACCATTCTTACAGTGCATCTACTTCTAGCACTTGGTACATAGATAGTGGAGCCTTGAGCCACATGACAGGTGCTCGTGAGATGTTCTCCGAGCTTTCACATGCATAGACAGATGTGGAGGTTGTGTTGGGAGATGACTCAGTAGTCAGTGCAGTTGGACGTGGGACCATTACATTTTAGCAGTGTTCCATGGGGACGCGTCCCGTAGGGTCGGGGACGCGTTTCCACGTTTCCTGCGTCCCGGGGACTTGGGGACTCCTGGGTGAAACTTTCCCTCCCCAACCATGCCCCTGTGAATTTTTTTTTAATATTTTCCCATTCTTTTCACATTTTACAATTCCTACTTGGTACTACTTAGAAAATAAACTGATATATTTAGTATTTACATTGCACAATCATTAATATACATCAAATGAATTATTATTTTTTATATTTTATTTTATTTTTATAATTTTAGAGACGTCCCCACGTCCCCCCCGAATATCCCTAAATTTGGGGGTGGTCTCCACGCGTCCCGAATGTGCGTTTCCCCGCTCCCGCGTCCCCCCGTCCCGGAAACTTGGGGGAACATTGCATTTTAGAGGGAGTCCATGAGTCCCATGGTATTGCAAGATGTATTGTATGTACCTGGGCTAAAGAAGAACCTAGTGTCAGTTTCCATGATCGAGGATTAGGGTCTTGGGGTGTCTTTCCTAGATGGACACGTGCATATGTTTCCCAAGACTGCAAGATCATCTGCTTTAGTTGCCATTGGAGCGAGATGTGGGAAACTGTATAGGCTTTTGTTTCAGCCGCATCATGCTTTAGCACATAGCAGCAACAGTGAGTTGTGTGAGCTTTGGCATAGGAGGATGGCTCACTTGCATCATCCATCCTTGGGGTTGTTGAGACAGATGGCGACAGGTTTACCAGAGTTCAGCACAGGGCATAGTGATGTGTGTAGGGGGTGTGCTTTGGGAAAGTACACCAAGACTGCTTTTCTGAGCAGTGATAGCAGGTCAGCTGGTACTCTTGACTTGATACATTCAGACTTATGGGGACCTATGTCTTCTGTGTCCGTGAGGGGATACGAGTATTATGTGACATTCATTGATGACCATTCCAGGAAGACCTGGATCTACTTTCTGAAGAGCAAGAAGTCCGAGGAAGTCTTGCAGAGGTTCCAAGAGTTCAAAGCTCTTGTGGAGAACCAAACAGGGAGGAAGATCTGAGTCTTGAGATCGAATAACGGGGGTGAGTATACCTCCAAGGAGTTTGATGGATTTTGCAGATAGGAGGGTGTCGAGAGACAGTTGACAGTTTCGTATACTCTAGAGCATAATGGAGTAGTAGAGAGGAAGAATAGGTCCATTGTTGGAGCAGCCCAAGCAATGCTACATGACCAGTCACTTCCTTTCTTTCTTTGGGCTGAGGCTTGCAGCACCGCTGTATACCTTTAGAACAGGAGTCCCCATCAGGCAGTGGGGAATATGACACCTAAGGAGTGCTTTTCAGGCAAGAAGCCTGAAGTTGGCCATTTTCGTATATTTGGTAGTTTGACTTACTCTCATGTCCCTTCAGAGAAGAGGACAAAGTTGGAGCCCACTGTGTTACCAACCTTTTTGTACCATAGTTGTGTTACCTGAGGAGCCGCCGGTTGACAGACTTGTTCAAAGTCTGATTCCAGTGTATTAGTTGATCTGTTTGCATGTCTAGCCAATATTGGCTAGCCAGTTTTTTATTTGAGTAATTTTGACCATGGCCCCGCGGGGTTTGTAATAAAATGTTCTAGTAGGGTATTTTTGAGTGGTTCGGTCTCCTGAGACGTAGAATCTCAAATAAGGTATTCCAGGGAGTGTTTTTCCCTTGACAATTATGCTTTGCCTTCAGCCGAGTATAATTGATGAGGTTTTCTCCCGTGTCCTCCAAAGTTGGAATGCCCGACGTTGACTTTTGGGCCTTGGGGGGGTTATTAGAGCCCAACTGAGTGTTATAAACCTACTAGGCATTGTTTAGATAGATCATGGTCATGTCCTAAGTCATCTGGACACATAAAATTTTTTCGAAAAAATCTTTTTCAAATGGGGGAAAATTTATTTTTAAAATTTTAAAATTTTTAATTACTTTTCCTAAGTTTTTTGGGTTAATTTTTCCATAAATTAAATGAAAAAAACGCGTTTGTAGTAAGTCGGTCATTCGGACCCCGAATTCAGTGAATGAAGGCTCTAACCTTAAGCCAAAAATCATTCCTGATCGGCCAGCCAGTCAGAACCAACTTTCAGATCATCAATCAGACACATAATGCCTTTTTTCTCAAAAAAGTCAGTTTTGAGTAAACAAAATGAATTTTTATTAAAAAATGATTATTTTGGAGAAAATTAAAACTCTCCAAATTAATCCAAATTCAGCGAAATAAAATACTAAATGACATCTCATTGGGCATTTATGATGATTGGAGTTATCATAACTCAGCTTCAGTCAGCATTAAGTGAGCAAATAATTTATTATTAGTTGGCAGACATGTCATCTCCAGCTAAAGAATGAGATGGAGAGGACTCATTGGTCCAATGATTTGATCGAGGTGAAGACTGAAGCTTACACCATCAGTAGGCTTCCCAAACCTAGCACAATATTTCTGCCAGACCTAAAGGTTGTTTACCTACATCAGAAGACGCCTCCTTCACAGCTCACGCCCCTCTCTCTCTTGGTTGCGCCTTCCACACGTGTGGGCTCAGTTGATGGTTGATTTGGTTGTTCAGGGTTGGAGTGGGGGCGCCTTGGCTGGGTGGAGGCCTCCCCTCGCTCCCGGTTCTCTGATTTAGGTTTGGGTTCTCTGTTCGGTGCCCAGGATGGTTAGGTTATGAGGATTGGTTTTAGGGTTTTAACACTCTCTCATTGTTTAAATAGAGGGTCCTTCAGCTTTATAGGGGTGGATGATTGATGCAAAGAACCTCTGGTGAATTATTGTAATGCTTGTTGCTCTTATGCAACCATTTTGAATAAAGAAAGGCTTTGGAGGCTCATGTGGTGTGGATTCCGGATTCATATGCTTAGATTAATGAGGTGATACAATTTTAATCTTGCTTTTGTTTGCTAATCTGTGGATAATTATAAATGCTTTAGAGGGCTTATATAAGCACATAAGAGTAGATATTTGTAGTTTCAAGTTATCTATTTACTTATTTGCTTTCCGAAATTTATAAAGAGCATTGTCTTATTCAGTTATATCTCATGCTTTTTATGATTCAGAGGAGTAAATAGTGCATGTTCTAATCCCTTTTTTTGGCAAGCATACAAGTCTTTTGATTGCAGATCACTCCATTGCACCGAGTAAAAGGTTGAGCTAAGTTGCATCTCCTTTTCTTGGAGTCAAGCACAGGTTTCTAGCAGCTGCATACTGATTGAGATCCAGGGTGGTTTCATAGATTCGAAGATCCAAGTGGTTCCAGCTCTTATATTCACCCCTAAAAAACAAAATTCTACTTTCCGGTTACTTTGATCCTCTGTTTTATAACAATAGATCTAAGCATTAAATCTCATCTTTATATCTCTTGTTGTGTAGATCTAAGAATTTCCTTTGTTAAAAGCTTATCTCACGAAGGTTTAGATCTAGTTTTGTTTAGTACTTGAAGTAGCATCAAAGTCTCATCTTTTGCACAAGTATTAAATTGTAATTTCTTAGTGTATGGTATTGTCTAATCCATCATTTTGCAGGAAGAAAGCTTGCTGGTTTCTCACTTTTCATGACAGGTTAAGCGGGAAAGTTGGTAAAAATTTAAAGAATTAAGCTGCAAAAAACCTTCTTTTGTTCCTCTCCTTAAACCCCTTTCTACAAGTTACTTTTTGTTGCCCTTTTTACCTCTTTTTCATCGCTGCCCCGTTATTACTCTCTTTTACGTTCCCTTTTCTTCTTTTTGGACAGCCCTAGTTTGCCCTAGTCTTTCTTCCCTTTTTGCCTCTTTTTGCCCTAGTTTTTGGGCCCTCTTCAACCTTGTTATTGGTTTTTTTGGCCACTTTTTGTTCGCTGTCTTGTTTTGTATTTTTATGACAGCCATTTGTTTTCTCTTTCGTTGCCCGGTTTTCTTCGATTTTTACCATCCTTTAGCTTCTTAGTTGGCTGCCCTATTCTTCCCTTTCTTTGGCTTTGACCTTCTCTTGGTTTTCTTGCCTTCTCTCCCTCATCTTCTTTTGTTTCAGCCCTCTTTTCCTTTGTTTTTTTGGCTCTCTTTCAAACTTCTTCTCTCTTCCCTTTTCACAGGTTTCAGAAAGATCTTCAAGCAAAAGTCAAAAGCACTCTCCTTTGTTACAAGTTATAATATTAGTAGAGCTGTTTTGCTTTCATCTGAAAAGTCATTTCAAGGATTAAATTCCTTAAGGCACATTGTATAAAGTTTAATAAAGATCTTTTGTTTGAGTGGGGTTTTTAAGTCCCCACTCTCAACCTTCCCCATTTGGGGAGGATTGTGTTGTGTCCACCTTTTACATGCTTAAATTGGATGTGCTTGTTTTCGTTATAATTACTTCTTTTTCTTAGAATTTTTATTGATAATCTATCACACCTAATGCATTGAATGAGTTGATTACTTCAAGTTCCAATTGTTTATCTTTCTAAGTGAATCAATTGCTTAAATCTCTTGAATCTCACCATAAGGTGGATCAAGAGTGCTCTCTATCGGAGAGTTTAATCAACCAATTTCATCTTATGCTTGTTTAATCAATTAATTCCTAAGTAAGACTCTTGAACTTGCAGAAACAAAAAGTCAAGAGCGCTCTCTGTCGGAGAGTCTAAATTAATTAACCTAATAAAACTTTCAACACACACACCCCTTTAATTAATTAACCCCCTTCCCTCCTTGCCGGAGTATGCTTTGACCGATCCCAGATCGGAATACCCAGAAACGACATTGGATCTTTAAACCCTAAGAGAGTAACTTAATTAAAACTTTTACTCCATAACCAACGCACCGGCGTTGTTTCGTTTAAATACCGAGGCATGTGGGCAAATTCTAGGTGTGGGCGCTGGGCTACCTAGTCTGGGCACAGGTAGTTAAGTGATTGAACACTTACCTGTGACCCTAGACAGGTCCGTCATGTCTTCGAATAGAGCCATTGAAGGTATTTCCGGTTAGGACATCTAGCTACCTTAAGCAAGACCACCAATAAAAACCTTTAAAACCTACCAAGAGCACTTGCAAAACCTAACATTCACTGGCATCATTTTGGGATTCACATATTTTTATATACGAAGCATCTCTGATAAGTTGACTCCATAGGCACTGGTTCTATCTTTTTGTATTATTGATAATCTGGGCCATTTGTCCATTTGACGTTTTGATTATAAGTTATATCTGTGAATGCTTTATCATTTTGTGAGTTCTGAAATTATTGTCGATCTTTTTATTCTTGTGATAGCAACGTGGATTGCTTTGTCTTGTGCTCAGAAGTCCTAAAAAAAAACAAAGATATTTCATCATAATAACTCCTAAACAACACCCATCCGCATCCAAAAACATCTAAAACTTAACTCAAATATTGAGCCAAAGAAAACTCTTTGTTAGGGACTACCCCCCTTGGCTTCATTAGGAGTTAGCCTAAATGGAGGAGCTAGGAGTAGGTGACAGTACCTGGCTCTGTGCTTGCCTCCAAGGTCACACCTCTCCCACTTTCTCAAGTGAGGAAACATCTTTCGGAAGATTTCTGTTGCTGGTGTGCAATCGGCGGACAACATCTTCTGGCGCCGTTGTCGGGGACAAATCTTTTTGTTCCTGGACGACCTTTGTTTCTTTTAGTCTTTTACCTTTTTTCTTTTTGGTATTTTTTAGTCCAATCACTCTCCGAAATTAGACATAAGTCCACCTGGCGACTCTACTGTCAGTTAACACCTCAAGGTATTCTACTAGAAGAAACTCCGTAGGTTTGTTCGATTTCATTCCTGACCCCGAAAAGGTCTATAGGAGGAGATTAAACAAACTATTTTCTCGTAGGATCCTTGCAGAACTTGGATCTAAGTCTGTTTCAGACATCCACCTTTTATTTCCTAAAAACACTAATACCTCTGTTTCTGACATAATGGGCGAGTATTTTACTCAGCTTGACTTTTCTCAGATAGCAGGTCAACCCCATCGTTTTCCAGATAAAGCTGTCGAGAAGCTCCCGATGTATACAGGCACTGATGCCATTTCCTCTGCCATGCACCTCAGGAACTTTTCTAGGTGTATCAAGGCTTATGTCAATGATCCGGTCAGCCAACATGATGACGTGTATATGAAGTTATTTGCTCTATATTTGGATGGAAAGGCCGACGACTAGTATAGCAATTTACCAGACAATGCTTTTGCTAGTCTAGTAGCTTTCAAAACCTCTTTCACCAACAAGTTCGGTGAAAAGAAAGAACCTCGGCATCAACTTGCGTCCTTGACCAACATAAAGAAGGACACGGAAACAATGGACGAGTTCAATACTAGGTTCACAGAATTGTCAAAAACCATCCCTACTGAGTATGCCCCAACTAAACCAACCATCCTGTTATATTACATTGAGGCACTTAGTGGAAAAATGTAGTACCAGATCAGAGACAAGGAGCTTGCTAACCTGCTCCAGGATCAGGAGATGGCAATCAAAATTGATCTGAACATGCAGTCATCTGGTGAATCTAACCTCCACGGTTATTCGAGGTCTTCAACTCCGTTGAAAATTAATGAACCAAAAGACAAGGATCCTTTATCAGCTATGAAGGATGCCTATGAAAAACAAATGATGGAGATGAAGAAAAATATGGAGGAGGCAGAACGGAAACACTTAGCAAGTTGAAGGAGATTCAAAATAGGGTGATCATGATGGAAAGAACTCAAACTCAGTCCGCTCCTAGAACCTTTCCTGCCAAGCCAACTTGGCAAAGAAAGCCTCCCAACCATGAGCAGAGGCCTCCCCATCAGCTAGAGGCCGCTAACATGGTTGAGCAATATAAACCATTTTGCAGAGCATGCAGAGATTTTCATGAGGAATCTGGCTGCCACTATGCGTGCTATGTTCAAGAGCATGGTCATCCTGAAGGTTGCGGTCTGACTACGTCGATAAGCGAGCCTGATTTTATCAATAACGTAGATGACATCCCTAACAACCCCGTAGGAAATTGGCCATAGGTCAATTGTTATGAAAAGAAAGTTTGACAACCTGACTTAGTATTATGGTGAGATGCTTGCAGCCAAGCAGATCAACAATACTCAGAACTTCAAAGGGATAGCTTATCAAAGAAAGGGGTCTTCTGCACATAATATTCCTAAGGTAATAGCTCCTAATCTTCCCAAAGAATTTGAAACAAAAGAAATTGTTGATTTAAGTTTTGACTTAGGTAATTGGTTAGCGAACACTAAAGTCCCTGTTCCAGTCCTTGAATTATGCAAAATCCCTGGCCAAAGAGAGAGACTTTTGAAGATCCTAGAGCCTCAGAGTAATGTTGATCCTCAAGCTGAAGAAAGTTCTTCAAGTCCTTTAAAGCCTATTACCCCTAAAAAAGTCACTTTTTATGATACCGTGGAGCGAACTTCAAATAATGTCTTTGCTGATCCACCTATAGTTCTACATACTAGGGACCCAAGAAAAGAAGATCATCCCCTTTTCTACGTATCATTAATGATGGGTGATTCTCTTCTACATAATTGTATGTTAGACTCAGGATCTAGTTCCAGCATCATGACCAAAAAAGTCATGCAACAGCTTGACCTAAGCACCACGAGGCCATACCAGAATATATGTGCCATGGACTCTAGACCGGTCAAGGTCGAAGGGATGATTGAGAACCAGTTAGTTAGATTGGCCAAGTATCCAGCTATCCTGATCACAATGGACATCCTGGTTATTGATGTTCCGGACAAATGGGGTATGTTACTTTCTAGAAAATGGGGTGCCACTTTGGGAGGATCAATCTAGATGGATTGGACCTATGCTACCATGCCAGCGTCAGAGTTTTCACTTGTTAAGTTGTATTCAGAAAAGGAAAAAAGGCACCATGTTGAAAACCCTCAAAGACCATTAAATGAGTATGCTTACCACACTGATGGAAATGTTTCCTATCAAATCAATGTTGAAATACTGAGAGGGGGGTGAATCAGTATTTGTACAATTATAAACATTAATCAAAAGCAGGTTGCTGATCACCAATCACAGCATAACATCAATATGTATAAAGACAGCAAAATGCACAGTACACAACAGTTTTAACGTGGAAACCCAAGTTCTGGGGGTAAAACCACGAAAGCCTTTTAATAATAGTTGTCCAGAAATAACTGGATGTAAGGAACAACTCCCTTATTATATTGACTTCAATTTTTCCAGCTTCAACTGGAAGGAGGCTACGACCCCCTAATTTACAGGCTACGACCTGAAGGAAGCTGCCACTCCCTAGTTTTTCGGCTACCACCGGAAGGAGGCTACGACCTCCTTTCCTTGCCTCGTCCTGCCACTCTGATAAGAAGAATATTGCCGAACCTGTGGACCTATCAAATACCAAACCCTGCTGCTGCACTCTAGTCACTGTCAAATCATCTTTCTGTCCATGTCATCGTTGTCATATCAAACATAAAAGCTGCTGATCAAGCTGCTCATCAACACTGCTGGTTACTTGTTTGTCTCTTCAATAAATTTGTGCTATGTGAAGAACTTCCTGCTGCTGATAATCTCTGTTCATTGTTTACTGCCGAGTCAGCCTTATCACTGACACACACACACTGCCAAGTTAGCCTTAACACTGACACACATACTGCCAAGTCAGCCTTATCACTGACCATATCACTCATATATACTGTAAACTCATATATATAGCCAAATCATTGACTGAGCATTCATATCATCACTGCCATATCATCACATATCAATATACCATCATAGTTCATCACTGCTGTACTTTAGACAATCATGTACATCATAGTGAATAGTCTCATACTTCAACTTGTGCATTCACTTGCACAACTATACATACCACTTGCACACCTGAATACATGTACACTTACAAATATATATACACATATTATTGTACACTACTGTTCACATCCTTGTCTGTACTTACATGTCCTGTACATGATGTACACTTTCTGTACATTCAAACTGCCCTCATACTGTACACATTAGCTTGTACACACACTATTCACACTATTCTATTCTTTCAAATAAATACATCATTGTTAATTGCATGTCAACATACCTTGGATTTTCTTGTCAAGTTTCCATAGTCAAGCATTAACACAGACTTGGACTGTCATCATGAAACTTGCACAATCTTCATACTTTGTCAATCACTGTCAATACTTTAATCTTGGACTGTCAAGACACTTCAAGAAAGCAGTCATCTCTTCATCACAGTACATCAATTTCTGTCATGACTGTGTATTCTAGTCATCATACTAGGGCAGTCATCATCATTCACATCAGGCATACAGTATCACAAATACACAATATCAAACATACCTTGTATGATTGGCAACTGGTACACAATGGAGAAAATGCCCTCAGCAAGGTACCGTCCCTTTTAATGTCAATGCTACAGGCTGGAACGCCTTCCTCAAGTGCTCATAACTGATATGTATATATATACAGGAGATGTATTGTCCATAATAGTGCGCCACAGTCACCCTACAGCAGCCTGTAACTCTTCAAATCGTCCACTTGATTAAGGGATATAGTTCTAGAACCATTAATGAACTCACCACAAATGTTTTGCCCACTCAAGAGAGTGCAATCTCCAAAAAATTGCAGACTCTGCCGCTGCTCAAAGTATTGGAATTGTTGTTTTTACTTTCCGTCTGGAGTCTCCCATCCACTGAAGCATGATGCCGCAATTCACCCAAAAAAATTTCAGAGATTAAAGCTTCAATTTTTAGCTGCTGCTACAATCTTAACAGCATTGGCAATCTCCTTCTCTAACTGGCGGGATCTGTTGTTGCTCCAAACGGTAGACACACCAACAAATAGCACGGTATTTTCTCTTTAAACAACAGGCACTCCTCCACGAGTCTACATGGGCCCTCCAACGCACAGCAATGACGGGTATTGTCCACGAGATTTCCTCAGGCAGCTTGCAAATTTAGAGCATTTTTATTCACCAAAAAAAAATCGCACTCATATTTAAAATGAAGAAGATTTGAGCCTTAACTTATACCATGGGAGTGCTCTAAATTTGGGTCGACCTGTCCAAAATATAATTATAACTTTAAATTTATTTGTGGCCGACTTCTTGAGGGAAAAAGAAATGTTTTATTATTTTATTAAATGATGGGGCAGACTTTTGCCATTTGAAGTTTGTAAGTGTAAAAAAAATGTATAAGAAAAGGCCAACGTTGGGGGAAAGATTCTTAAAAATTATTATATATTTTTTGACATGCTTTAATAATTCTTGTTTGTTTTAATATTATTTATGTCATATTTTTTTATTTTTATTTTTATTTTTATTTTAGATTAAACGTTTCCTTGTTTTAATGAGTTCTTAAAGGAATGTTTTTTATTTTTGGTAAACCATTTTAATATTTAATAAAAAATTAATATTTTATTAATTAAAAAAATTTATTTATTAAACCATTTTAATATATAATTATTATTGTTTTATTTATTAAAACTTTTTAATATTTAAATCATTAGAGTATTCAAAGATAAGTCTTTTTTATGTGTTTTAATATTTTAACTTAAGAGTAGTGGTTAATTGATTATGGGTTTAGGGACTCCTCCTAGGGTACCAAGAACTTAAAGCACACAAATGACCACTGAAGGGGTCATTTGGACCTTTACAACTTCTTCAACCCACTTAGGGTTACTTGAACACTTTACAGGGCTTTTGGCAATGTCCCAAGGGCTCCAAGGGCTTCAGACTTGGGCTTGGACAAGATCAAAAGGTCTCCTTAGACACTAACACTTACTCAGCCCTCAGAGACTCCTCAAGGGGCACTAAAACACACTAACACACCTGTTGGCATCAATGACAATTTAGTCAACAATCAACTCCACCTTCCTGGAACCCATCCAAGAAGAGATAAAGACCGAAAAACTTAGTGAGTTGTGGAGAATGAATTTTGATGGTGCTTACTCTAAAATGGGCAAGGGGGTTGGTGTTGTCATTGTTTCACTAGAGGGTAAGGTTTTCAACTTTGCCTTCAGATTGGAATTCGAAGCAACTAACAATGTGGCGGAGTATGGGGCACTTCTACTGGGCATTAAGATTGCCAAGGACATGGGGATTAAGTTGCTTGATATTAAAGGGGACTTTGATTTAAATGTCCAACAGGTTAAGGGTCAGTTTGCGTGTAAGTGTGAAAGACTTAAAAAATATAGAAATGCAATCTAGGATACAATGGAATTCTTTGATGCCATTAACATAGAAGCAGTCCCTAGAGATCAGAATAGTGCCTCCGACAGACTTGTAGTTTCAGCGTCAGCTCTTCAGCCATCGGATGAGATGTTAGAGGGGAATTGTCCTTTAGAAATTAACTTCAGACCTTCTGTTCCTGACAATGTTGAACATTGGTAGGTCTTCAAAGACGATGAGCAGATTTTGAGATTCATTCATAATGTCGATGAATTCCTTAACTTTAAAGCTAATGATCAGGAAGAAAACAAAGAATATTATGGAGAAGGTGACCAGTTTAACAATCCTGTCCCACGTGGTCTAGTTGCCTTAGAAAACATCTTTGACAGACAGGACAGAAGAAAAAGCAATGTTGAGCAGATGAAACCAGGAGATTACATTGAAGTCAACATTGGGACAAAAACTGAACCTAAAATTATAAAAATTGGAATAGGTACTTCAGAAAAAGAAAGGAATAGCCTCATAAGTCTAGTCAAAGAGTATAGGGATGTATTTGCCTTTACTTATGACGAGCTCAAAGCCTATAGGGAAGATGTATTTCAACATACCATTCCCTTGAAGCCAAAATTTCAAACAGGCAAGCCTTTCAGACAAAAACTTAGGCAAATAAATCCTAAGTTAGCACCAATCATTAAAAAGGAGTTAGAAAAAATGCTAGCAGCAGGAATAATAGCTCCTACAAGACATTCGACGTGGTGCTCTAACTTAGTTGTAGTTAGAAATAAGAACGGGAGCATAAGAATATGTATAGATTTCAGGAATCTAAACATAGCATGTCAGAAGGACAATTACCCGCTCCCCATCATGGAGACCCTCTTGCAACGGGTCACTGGATCGAGCATGATGTCGATGCTGGATGGTTTTTCAGGCTATAACCAGGTAGTCATTCAAGAGGAAGATAGGCATAAGACCACCTTCACAACTCCTTGGGTCACTTTTGAATATTTGAGAATGCCCTTTGGTCTTTTAAACGCAAGAGCGACTTTCCAAAGGGCCATGGATTATGCTTTCAAGGAGTTGATTGGCAAAATCATTGAGATCTCCCAAGATGATCTCATTGTTTTTTCGAAGGAAAGATCCAGCCATGTTGGTCATCTCAGGCAGATCTTCGAGCGGTGTAGGAAGTGCGACATTTCTTTGAATCCGGCTAAGTCGGTGTTAGGCATAGAGGGGGGAAAACTCTTAGGGCATATCATCAACAAAGACGGTGTCAAAATTGATCCTGAAAGAGTAGAGGCCATAAAAAAGGTTCCTCTCCCTAAGAATGTTAAAGCCCTTTAGTCATTTAATGGTCATATCAATTTTATCAGGAGATTCATTCCAGACTTGGCCGAATTAATGAAATCCATGCAGGCCTTACTCAAGAAAAATGCCAAGTTTGTGTGGACCACTGAAGGAAGGAAAGCCTTTGAGTCAATAAAGAATGCCATTACCAGGTCTCCGGTCTTAGTCAACCCTGATTACGCGAAGGATTTCATGATCTTCTCATTTGCTTCTGAAGACACTATTGCGGGTGTGTTGCTCCAAAAGAACATTGAAGGGTTTGAGCAACCTATAGCATTCATGAGTAGAGCCTTGCAGAATTCTTAGCTAAAGTATACCATCATGGAGAAGCAAGCCTATGCCTTAGTCAAATCATTAAAACATTTCAGGACTTATATCGGGTATTCCAAGGTTACTGGATATGTTCCCCACACCGCGGTTAAGGATATCCTTTCTCAAAAGGATTGTTTAGGAACAATGGGTACATGGGTATCCAAGATTCAAGAATATGACCTTGAGATAAAGCCCACTAAATTAATCAAGGGACAAGGCCTGGCAAGAATGCTTACTCAAAATAACGAAGAAGCCATCGAGATGATTGCAGAAAATGACATCCCTCAGCCTGCCATGACTCCTGCCCTTCAAAACCTTGACAACCATTGGTATTCAGACATCATTTTCTTTCTTCTCCATCTCACTTGCCCGGATCACCTCAAAGGACACAAGCGTAGGGCTTTGAGACTTAAGACCGCTAGGTATTGCCTTACCCAAGAGGGTCTGGGTTGGAGGAACCCAGATGGTATCATACTTAGGTGCATCAACGAGCAGGATTCTAAGAAGATTTTAGCAGAGTTTTACTCAGGATTTTGTGGAGGCCATTATGCAGCAAATACAACTACCCACATAATTCTGAGAGTTGGATATTACTGGCCAACCATTTTTGTGGATGCTCACAAGCATATCAAGTGTTGCCAGCAGTGTCAGCTGTTCACTGGGAAGTAGAAGTTGGCAGCTCTTCCCCTTACTCCGGTTGTTGTCCTAGCCCCTTTTCAGCAGTGGGGGCTCGATTTTATTGGAAAATTCAAGGATAACTCCAGCAATGGTTTTTGCTGGATTCTCACAGCAACCGATTACTTCACCAAGTGGGTAGAGGCTATACCCACTAAAACCGCCACCGAGAAGGTTGTTAGTGACTTCATCGAGGAAAGAATCATAACCAGATTTAGAACTCCCCTTAAGATAACAACCGATAATGCCAAAGCGGTAAATGACTTATTTTTCAAGTATGGCATTATCCTATCCCACTCATCTGATTATTACCCACATGGCAATGGACTTGCTGAGTCCATGAATAAAAATCTAATGTCAATCCTCAAGAAGACCATGGGGGATAATAAGAGATCATGGGATAGCAAAATTAAGTATGCTGTGTGGGTGGATAGAATCACTAAGAAGAACTCAACTGGTAAGTCACCTTTTGAGCTGGTGTATGGAATCACAGCCACCCTTTCGGTCAGCATGCAGATTCCGATCTTCAGGGTGTTAAGTGAG
Organism: Pseudotsuga menziesii; assembly: GCA_001517045.1. NCBI lineage: Eukaryota > Viridiplantae > Streptophyta > Pinopsida > Pinales > Pinaceae > Pseudotsuga > Pseudotsuga menziesii. The sequence goes on from LPNX011102203.1 coordinate 23,287, forward strand.
TATGGTACAGAACAGGCAGAAATGGAGTAGAGGATCAACCAGATTATAGAATTGGATGAATCCCGAAGAGCTGCCCTTGATCAGTCACTCAGACATCAAGAAAGTATGAAGGGCACTTTTGATAAGTCAGCCAGGCCGAGATCTTTCCAAATCGGGGATACTGTTCTCTTATGGGATAAGAGAAGGGAGAAGCCTGGTAAGCATGGGAAATTTGACAGCCTTTGGAAAGGCCTGTTTATCATCCGCGACATGGCTGGCACCAATTCATTTCTCCTTAACGCTATGGACGAAGAAATTTTAAACCTGCCCATGAATGGCCGACACTCGAAGCCCTTTTATCAAAACAACCTCCAAGATGACGAAGGGGTCATCATAGGGCTTTTCTAAACTCATCCTTGTTGTATTTTATGTACTTTGTTTTTGTATCATATGTTATGTATCATATCTATTAGAATGTTGTACCAAACCTCTTTCTTTTTGTATATTAGCATTTGTATTATTCTTCACTTATACATGCTGAAAAGAAAAAGTTTATTTTCATGTACTTTATTTCGAAAAAAACAAAAATATTTTTTGGTATTTCATCATGGCATATCTTTATCATATACATGGAACTGAGACACTTCTATTTACATGCAGGTACCAGAGATTTCTGGATTCTCAGGCACTCTTTTTGATCAATAGATCAAGCAAGTACCTGTCCCACAGTTGGAGCCAGATGGTACCAACTTTTTTGTACCATAGTTGGTTTACTTGAGGAGCTGCCGGTTGACAGACTTGTTCAAAGTCTGATTCGAGTGTATCAGTTGATCCGTTTGCATGTCTAGCCAATATTGGCTAGCCAGTTTTTTATTTGAGTAATTTTGACCATGGCCCTGTTGCGCCTGCAACATTCTCCCAAAATTCTAAAATTTTTTGGGACCCTCCTTTACTTCGAGTTATCCATTTTCCTTGCTTAGTTTCATGCTCTTGA
>LPNX011102233.1:3881-23452 GCA_001517045.1 Pseudotsuga menziesii
GAGGTGACTTCAAGGGTTCTTTCCTTTCAGTTCGGTGCCAACGTGTCCTGGTGTGGCCATCTCTTCTCGGTTTTGACTTTCAGTTAACAGGTAAACTTACCCTATCTCGGTTTTTCTTTTCATTGTTTAACCTTCGAGGGTTTTTATCATTTTTGCAATCAGAATTAAAAACGTTTTGGTTTGGACTTGCAAGTTCCTACTAGTGACTCCAAAACTATGGGTGGAAAATGATCTCATGCTTCAGTATTTTCATGGTCTTCCAATTGCTAAGCCCCGGTCCCATCGAGGGTTCTTCCTGCATGAGGTTATGGTTGTTGGAAGTGGTTCCTGTGGGTGAATGCACAAAGTCAGTTCTCTGTTGGTTATGTTTTAAAACTTGTTTACTGCATGTCAATGTTTTTATTTAGAAACCCTTATGGGTACTTTGTGCAGGGTAAAGCAGGCTCTTGAAGCCGTGATGTAAAATGGTTTTTATAAGATATTTTTCGCCTTATGGCCTGAGCAATGTAAATTATTTCATGTTTTTATTTTAAAAAGAGCCTAGCTTCGAACTCAGAGAGGCTTGTCGGCCTCTGTCTAGTGTTACTTCAGTTTTTTACAGTAAATTTTAGTAATGGAAGACTGTAAAACAGTCGGGTTGTAATGTGAGCTGGATTTTGTTCTCCTATCAGTAAAATATTTTGTTATTTTGTGCATTTTGGTTTTATTAGCCGGCCTGAGCTTTGGCCTTGTGACTCTAAAGGCTATAAGACACTCCTTAATAAAGGATTATGTATATGTGAATGGTTTAATTAATATTGGATTATTTTTATCAATAATTTGCATATCTAATAATTTCATTATTACCCTGTATTATAATGATTTTCCATCCACAGTTTGTAGGAAGATTACTGTGTTTTTAAGGGTGATATTTTTATTCTGGTTTTGGCTTTTAAAGGGTTAATTATTATATAAACCCTGCAGTTCATTAATAGCCTTATTTGCACTTAGCTCTGTTTGATAATAGATTTTAGATAATAGTATTACTTACAGATAATAGTTCGATACTAGCTCTGTTTATTTAATAATTTATTTAATGATTTTTACACTTTGTTTTAATTCTCAGTTAAGAAATAATTAGGGTTTTCATGTTGCATACTACTAAAAAGGAAATATTTATCTTTGAGCTTTTAAGTGGTATTCATTATAGAGACTTCTGTGGTTTTAAATAGATTTAGTAGAATCCTTCTATCTTAGACAGAGACACACAGTGTCTAGAATTCAATGTTATAAAAATGTTTCTACAATTTCTTTTTACTTGGTTTTTAGATGTTAGCCTACTTACTTTACTTATGTTAATTGTTAAACCATAATCTCTATATTTTATCAGAATACTAATACTAGAATTATTTCTATAATAATATTATTACGATTCTTTTACATACCTATCTTTTAGTTTAGCTGAAGTAAATAAATACAGACAATATTTAATACTTCTTTAAAGTGGCAAACATAAGTAAATGAAGTAAAATCTAGTTACAATTCTCATTCAAGTAAAAGAATCATCTCATTCACCTAAACACCCAACTATACTAGAGTACTACCTGAATCAGGTGTGGAAAAATATAGTTTTGGGAATTCTAATTCTATATGTTTCACATTTTACATATTCATTTCTATTTCTAACATAATCTGTAATTTTACCAAGTCTAGCCTTACACAATTATTCTTTCCTTCAAAAACCCTAAAATACTAACATGCCTGTATTTAAAAACTAAATAACATTTTACTGAAGACAATAAACAAATAACATAAAGATAAATAGAACTTGTTAAAGACAAGACGACAACAGCTTAAGGAGGTTGTTCCTCCCAACCAAACTCCTGGAAAGCACTCAGACCACGCTTCCTCGGGACCCCCGAGCTTGTTCCTAGTCTTCTTGGCAGAGAACTAGGTGGAGAATACAACTTTAAAACCTCTGTCACCTGACTAGTCCAATTACCTCAGTAATTAAAATCTTCTCTTAGCAGTATGAACTTCAGCCTAGAAGCTGCAACAAGTTCATTCTCAGCAGTTAACACCTCAAACTCACCTTAGTAATCCCCTCCATTGAATTTCTCTTGAGTAAATTCATTCACCCTGAATGATCACCTCGAGAATGAGCAGCCTCAGTTGTCTTCAATGGGAAATTTTATAGAGATGCCTAGGTCTTCTGGGTCAGTTTTCATTTAATGAGCCACCTGCTTTGATTCCACTTTTTTAACAACTTCCCTAAGTTATTGTCTCATCATTTATTTATTTATAAATAAAATATTCTGAATTACATTAAATATTCTTGACCCCACTAGGTCATCAATTACAAACTTAGCATAAAATTTAACACAATGTTCCTCAAATAACATTAAATTGTTTTTGCAAATTGGGGCATGTGACAGAACAAGCATTCTGAAATCTCATAGTCCGGTACCTTAAATAGGTAGTAGGAATATTGATATACCTAATTAGTTATTTAAAAATATTATCCTCCACCTATATCAATTTCAAAACAATTTTGTATAGATTGACTTTATGAAATACCATTTTTAATGGTCATATTTAAAGAATCTTTTAGGTTTATGGAACATGAAGTTTTTCAAGCTTGAATAAACATAATTACTTTGATTGGATAATAAACTCTACTCTTATAAAGAAACATATCTATGTACTATGATGTTGTAGATTTTTTTTAAACTAAAGAAGAAGCACACCAATAATATTACTACATGAATCATAAGGCCACAACAAATTACTTCACATAATATTCCTACACAAATCATAAGGCCACCACAGGTTGCAACTTCACATAATATTCATACATAAATCATAAGATCACCACATGTTGCAACTTTACATGATATCTCTTTAAAAATTAAATATAAATACATAATTAAAATTTAGTCAAAGTTTCAAGTACTTTAGTAATACTAACCATATAGCTCATACACCGCTTCATTTCGATTTGAATAATGGATCTCCAAAAATAGAACCAACAAAGCACCCCAAAAGTGTGTATAGCTAATATTTAGTTTATAATCTCATATTCTTTAAAATAGAAATCAAATTATAATTTTGATTAGAGTTGTTTTCATTATCTCTTCTTATAATTTAAGATTTTTTTAAAAATGTAATTATTTTATCTTTTACATGAAACAAAAAAAATTATTTATATACATAATTAAAGTAAAGCTAAGATGGAAAGATAGAAAATGATTGAATAGTTCAACTAATTAAAAATAACCAAAACTAAATATAATTATTTTATCTTTCACATGAAAAAAAGTATTTATATACATAATTAGAGTAAAACTGAGATGGAGAGATAAATAGTATGTCAAAGAAATAGACCATATCTATGCCAACTAATTAGAACTAACTAGAAATAGACCATATCTATGCCAACTAATTAGAACTAACTAGAATTAAATATAAAGCAACAAGTCAAGACATATATAACATTAATGCAATAAATTGTTAATTATATTTATTAAATTATTTATTTTATATATAAATATTGAATTAAATTATTATATATTTTTTTACAAAATTTACATAATAAAAAAAACAAATAAAACTTTTAGTTGAAGAAAAACTTAATGTAGTGACTACCACAAATATGTGGTCATGTAAAGAAAAGTTGTCATAATAAAAGCAGAAAACAATTAACTAAGGAGGGTGCACTTTTCTTTTGGAGACTCAGAAAAGTTGTCAGAACAAAAGCAAAAAACTTTTGGCAAAGGAGGGTGCAATTTCCTTTTGAAGACTCAGACTCAAAAGCAGGGACAAGAATAAAGTTGTCAGGGATAATAGTAACAACTCTTTGACTAAGGAAGGTGCAATTGCTAAGTCATATGGATGACTTTGACAAGGAAACATCTCCCAATGGCCCCTGCATTCCAATTTTCTCAAGGAGGGACCATGACTTGGCTAGTGTTAGGCATTTAGGTGTTGACTTGCTCTCACAAGTCACCTATTGCCTCTACTTGCTAAACAGGTCACCCAGATATCTATTAAAGAACAATTAGAGCTCATTCACACGGTTTGGTTGATGAATTAATTGATTGATGCTATGTGAGCATAATTTTCTAAGTGATGCACCTGAGAGCTTTGGGAGATGAGCCCCAAACCTTCCTTTCCCCACTCCTTCATTCCCATTCCCTTATCTTTGCGGGTATGGAGTGCATAATGTTCATCCATTGAAGTATTATCAGCCATATTTTTCAGCCTCCATCTCAGTCAATTCGAGCTCCAGTGAAGCCCAAGCTTCACCTACGCTCTCAATCTCTCTCATGTCCAATTTTGGGCTTCCTTCCCATCATTTTGAGTCCTCTGATGTACTTGTGAGTGAATCTATTTATTTATGATGTGTATCAGCTGATAAATTATGTGTATCAGCTGATAAATTATGTTATTTATCTCTTTAAGGTTTCAATAAATCTGTTCATTAAGTTTTCATACTCAATTTTCTATGTATAAGCTTAACTAGTCATTGAAATGAGGGATTTGAGCATTCTAGTGCAGTAATAATTGAGCCTTGTTCATGAGAATGAGTTTGAATGGTTTAATATGTTTTAATAATATGTATTATGTTATTTCAAATTAATTTATCAAGTCTAATACATTTCTGTTACAAATTCCAGTCTTACTTACACACCCTAGCTAGATTACTAGTTAAATTTTACTAGTCTATTTGTTCTTTCAATTCAGGGAGTTATATGCATTCATTTTCGATTATGTAAGTTGTTTTGTGTCATTGAAAGACCCACATACCCATACATACTTCCATGTCATAAATTTTTTTAGGTTTTACTGTGTTTTGGGAGCCTCCATTACGCATGACTTCCCTTGGCCAAAATTGCCTAAAAACCCCAATTCTTTCCTAAAATCTCCAGAAATATCTAGATCTATTAAAAACTGTCCCAAACCATATTGTCTGATATATTAATTCCGGATAACACTTACATGCTTTTCCCTAAGCCTCTATTCAGAGGGACTGAAAAAATTTCCCTAGTTTCACGGATGGGTGACCTAGAAGCGTGGGAGTAGGTTTCTGCATAGCAGAATCTAAAACCTAAATGGTCCCCAATATTAATGTGTTAGGGTAAATAAATTCACTATTTTTTAACTTACCCTTGGTTTCCTTCCTCAACCTTCTCCCCTACGTACAAATTTCCCAGCACAACTCCTTGAATTGCCTAGTCTGGAATTTCATTGAGTGTTTGTAAATTTATATAAGAAATTTTATTCAATTTGCAGCATTAGTTAGTGTTTAGGTATGCATATCAGACTTAGGAAAATTACATTAGTATCATATCTCTTTCATTGGATCATCCTATGGAAATAAATCTCTGAGTTAAGTCAAGTTGCAACCATGAGGCTCCTACCAACGATTGAAGAAGACTTCAATGAGCAGTATGAAGAATACAACAAGAGATATGAAGAATAATATTATGAAGAGACCACATGTAGTACCTCATATGTATTATGTATGGATGATTTTGATTATTTCTTGCCTACATCTTATGATGAATCAATTTGGCAAGAATCTACTAGTGTCAGTGGTCAAGTGTTCAATGGGAAGAACTCTAAGAAATATTCCCAGCATTTCATGGAATACTGTGCCTTGAAAGAAGAGATAAGAGAGGTCTTATCTTTTTTATATTTATGTACTCTAGAAATAAAAATCTATTCGGAGATCCCTATTATGGGGAAAACATGATAAATATTTCACACATGGTTGATGAAGTGTGCAAGAAAGTGGAGACTAGATGGTTGCCACCTAGATCTAAAAGAGGGGTCAGAAGGGAAGATTCATCAAAGCCATTTGGTTGCCCAAGAATTAGGAGAATGTTAATTTTTTCCTTCTAATAGAGTGACCAAGATATGTCATTTGAGGATCACACAAGATGAATAAGCCTCAAGTTCATTGAAAGAAGATGAAGAGAATCCATGTGTGGATGAAGACCCAACAGTAAAAAATCATGTTGTTGGTAGTGTGGAGAATGAATGCACTTCCAATTTCTTTGTGGGTGATCTCCATATCATTGATAGAGATGTTGTCTCATGTATGGGTGGAGAGACACCTTTTGTATCATATCTAAAGGGAAGTTACAAATCATAGTTATAGTCACCTTTGGAGCCACATAAGGAAGAAGAAAACAAGGCCATACCGCTTGGGTGTGAACCAGAAAATTTGGTGGAGGAAAAGGCCACCTTAGTATCACTTCAGGAAGATGGAAAGGTGAAGAACATGGATAATAAAATTTATGATTTTTGTGGCATCCATGTACACCTGCAACCATATTATCCATGAAAATATAAAATTATTCACTTGCATATGAGGACTGCAAAAGGAAGGCCAATTGTGAGGGAGATAAATTCACTCCTAGTTTCCCTGTTGGTGTTCACACAATCAATACAAAGAAGAGTGAGGGTGTCAATGGTGATCAGATGGTGAATGAATATTTTGGATCATATCCAAAAGAGGAATACATATTAGGTATGAATTCATCATTTGAACTTCCCAATGAAGTGGAAGACAAGCCCCCACCAGCTGGGTGTGAACGAGGAAAACTAAAGGAGAAAAATCTGGTGCAGAAAGATGAACACAATTCATATTTTTGTACTCTCTTGCAGCAAGATGAAGTTTAAGCCACATAAGAAGTGAGGCTTAACAATTTTAAGAATTCACATCCAGCTATCATTAGGGAAGATGTCCAAGAACCACCTAGTCTTGCAACTAGAAAAGCAGAATTAAAGAATCATCAAGAGAAGTGAAAGCTACTGCAAGGTATTTGCAGTGAAGGAGAGGGTGAAGTTTTGCATGAGCATAAAGAGAAATATGTTCCATCCATGGAAGACATAAATAAATCCTTACTGATGAGGATTGTGCAAGAAAAGAGAAGGGTGTCCGTTCACTTGACCCTACCACCAGTGTTGTAGAAGAACAATCCAGAGGGATAAGAAACACTTTGGACATGATTGAAAGAGTTCCTACTAATGGGTGCTCAAATTTCACGAGAAATCTATGAAGGGATTTCCATCTCTTTATGTTGGTGACATATATATTTCTCTTGAAGAAAAGGTTCCAAGATAAACTTCCACTTCACCACTAGAGTTCCATGAAGTTGATACTGGAGAGAGGGAAGACGAAGAGGTTCATTTGTAAGAACCTCATTTTCTTGCAGGGTCACTGAAGATGAGTGAGTACAGAATCATAGAGGCCCTACACAATCTCCATAGAACCTCTGCATTGATGAAAAATACAGGTTGGAAGTTGGAGGAGAAATCTTCCATTGAATACATGGAGAAGTTTTAGAAGGCCATGACAAGCACCAAAGGTAATTTTCTGTAGTTGCTTTCTGATAGAGACAGTCTACTTGAGCTTATGGAGTTGCTGTATGGAGTATCCTTAAAGGATGAAGAAGAGGTCTGCAAGTTCACATAGGAATTATTGACCACCCAATATTCCTTGAATAACGCTCAATGTGCACTCCAAGAGTCCAAGATGGAGATAGAAAATTTCAAAAGAACTTGCAAAGATCTCACCTACCCTCCTACACACAAGTCAACCATCTTCACAAGGCTGATTGCATTCTTGAACATATGGAAAAATATCGTGAGATGGTGGATCATGAGATGCACTTGTTTTTGCATGCAATTGAGAATTGTGCAAACAATCTTGATCAGAACCAAGCACTTGACCTTTTCCAGAGAAAACCGGAGCTATTTTCTGGAGAGAGTCTCTTCTCCATGGAAGAAGCATATGAGCTCACCTCAATTGGATCAGCCATTGAGTAAGAAGAGGCAACCATAAGTTGGGTGGATAAGTATTGCAAAGATCTAATTCAAATTTCTACCCACACCTCTATTTCAGCTTCATCAAATGGGTATGAAAATTAGGAGAAGGAATTTTCCTTGTTGGTGCAACAGGAAGAGTTGGAGGCTTTCCTAGGTATTCATAATGAGTTGTTGAATGCACCATTACCATCCTAGAAGCCACATAGGCATATATTGTTGTCACGTGATGCCATTCAACCACATATGGATTGGGTGGAATATTACATGTCACATATGGAGTCTTCTTGCAGAAAGCTTTATGCTCATGAGCAGTGGAAAGCAACTGAGCAAGCAAACTGCCAAGAGGATTTGATGAGAAAAATATCTTGCATAAGGTGGTCTTGGTGGAGGAAATACACACAGTTCGATGGATTATTGTACCCTTTGACTAGTGGTAGAGATTTGAGCCATTGGAAGTGTTCACATGGACCTTTTGGTTGGAGTGTCAGTACTTTCTCAAGTTGGATGAGGGGACACTTATTTTTTTTTCCTGCTTGCATTTTTGGAGATAGTTGTGATGCATCATCATATTGTGAGAAAATTGGGAATCTATGGTTATGGGATGATGCCCAGAATTGTCTTGGGACATGGGACTCACACCCGTGTCATTGAAGAAACATCATTGTGAGATTCAATGTTGATGTGCTTCAAGAACACAAATAGCTTTATGTTGGCTGGGGAAATCTCACACATTTCCAATTTTCAGTGCAATGGTATGATTTCCACAACATGAATTTTATTTCCTGTGATGATAAATTTTTATGGTGGATACTAATGTTTGGAGATTTGTAGTTGAGGAAATGGGATCCGGGCATATTTTCATCTGGTAAGTTGTGTTGGAAGGAATTTTCACTGAAGGGGGTGCAATGAAAGCAATGGGACCTTGGCATTGCTTGTTTTTTAGAGAAACTTTACATGCCGGATTTATGGAGGAAGTCAACTTTTTTTTGCACATCAGTTCATGCTCCAGTTCTCCTACATGGTGGACAAATTTGCAGCACTCCGGAGTGTTTCTACTTGAGGACAAGCAGATTTGGGAGGAGAGGATTGTCATGTCCCCATATTTTAGGACATAAAATTGTTGACCATGCCCAACACATTGGGGGGTCAAAGTTGCATTAATTACCTCACCTAGGGAATGTTGTCCAAATATTGTTTATGAGGCATTAATTAATTAGCCTAGGGAAATTGTGTTAAATAATTATTATTAAGGCAAGTACTTGATTTTAATTACTTCCATTAATTAATTATTGTGCAAATAACATGTGGAATTGAGCTTGATATGTCAAGCACAATTGGAAAGCCAACTTGCCAAGGGCGGAGATTAAGAAAGTGGAAACTCTATGACAAAAGTAGTTAGAGAGAAAAGGAAAAGTGCCCAAAAGCTATGAAAAAATATGTCATAATAAAAGTAAGAAAAAATTAACAAAGGAGGGCATGATTTCCTTTTGGAGACTTGGAAAAACTATCAGAACAAAAGCAAGAAAGGTTTGGCAAAGGAGGGCGCAGTTTCCTTTTGTAGACTCGGTCTCAAAAGCAGGGAAAAGCATAAAGTTGTCAAGGATAAAATAAAAAATATTTGACTAAGGAATGCGTAGTTTCTAAGTCAGATGGATGACTTGGACAAGGATATATCTCCACATGGTCCCTACATTCCAATTTTATGAAGGAGGGCCCATGGCTTGGCTAGGGTTAGGGATTTAGGTGTTGACTTTCTCTCACAGGTCACCTATTGCCTCTACTTGCTAAACAGGTCACCCAGAGATCTATTAAAGAAAATTTTGAGCTCATTCATACAGTTTAGTTTATGAATTAATTGATTGATGTTATGTGAGCATAGTTTTTTGAGTGATTCACCTCAGAGATTTGGGAGATGAGCCCCAAACCTTCCTTTCGCCACTCCTTCATTCCCATTCCCTTCTCTTTTCTGGTATGGAGTGCATAATATTCAACTAGTGAAGTCTTATCCATCATATTTTTCAGCCTCCATATCATTCAATTATAGCTCCAGTGAAGCCCAAGCTTCCCCTACACTCTCAGTCTCTCTCATGTTCAATTTTGGGCCTCCTGCCCACCATTTTGAGTCCTTCGATGTAATGGTCAGTCAATATATTTATTTATGATCTGTATCAGCCGATAAGTAATTTTATATATCTATTTAATATCTCAATAACTCTTTTCATTAATTTTGCATACTCATTTTTCCATGTATAAGCTTAACCAGTCATTGAAATGAGGGATTTGAGAATTCTAGTGCAGTAATAATTGAGCCTTGTTCATGGGAATGAGTTTGGATGGTTTAATATGTTTTAATAAGATGTATTAGGTTCTTTAAAATTCATTTATCAGGTCTAATACAGTTATTTTATGAATTCCAAGCTTACTTACACACCCTAGCTAGATTACTAGTTAAATTTGACTAGTCTAGTTGTTCTTTCAATGTAGAGAGTTATATGCAGTCATTTTTTATTCTGTAAGTTGTTGTGTATCAGTGATAGACCCAACTACCAATAATACTTCCATATCATAAATTTTTTGAGTTCGTACTGTGTTTTCAGATCCTCCATTACGCACGACTTCCCTAGGCCAAAATTTCCTAAAAACCCCAATTCTTTCCTAAACTCTCCAGAACTCTCCAGATGTGTTAAAAACTCTCCCAAAACATATTTTATGATATATTAAGGCCTAATAAAAACTCTGTTCTTTTCCCTGAGCCCCTGGTCGGCGCGACTGAATAAATTTCCCTAGTTTCACGGTTGGGAGACCTAGAAGCGTGGGAGTAGGTTTCCGCATAGAGGAATGTGAAACCTGAATGGTTCCCAATATAAATGTGTTAGGGGAAATGAATTAACTGTTCTGTAACTTACTTTTGGTTTCATCCCTCATCCTAATCCCCTTCCTGCAAATTTCCCAACACAACTCCTTGAATTACCTAGTCTAAATTTTCATTGAGTGTTTGTAAATTTATATCAGAAATTTTATTCAATGTTCAGCAGTAGTTATTTTTCAAGCATACATATTAGACTTAGGAACATTACACTCTTGCAGCCATTTTATGGCTAATCATACGTAATCCAGTGCCAACGATGCTGTCTTTCTTTCTCAAGGGCCATCGATATATCTCTTCTTTAAAACAATCTTATGCCCGATTAAGTATCTATAAGTTGCTTATAGCTCTTAGTTGATCAATGTTTTGTGATGTTATATAATTATAATGCACAGATGTTGATGCAATGTTTTTGGTGTTGTTGTGGCAGTTGGATAATGAACAAGGAGATGACTTTCTGTTGTACATAGTCCTACTTGTCTTTCGGTTTGTGACTGCCTCAACATATGTAATCATTCTAATTCCCTTCCTCTATAATGCTCAAATGAATAGGCTAATCCATTTTTGTTAGTAAATTACAATGCTAGCGCATTAATATTTGCAGGTCCTATATTTCAGAATCTATCGTTATGGAATCATTAGGGACAATGATTTTCTTGACCCTCCTCATATGGGTTGAAATCAAAGAAATAGGTCACCCTTCTATATTTCGCCTTCGGGATAAACATTCTTATTCTTGTTCTTGTTCTTGATTCCAAACCTAACCATTAGAACCTTGCCCCCAATTTGACATATATGATTTAAACCTTTCAGGTGGTTGATTGTAGCATATATAGAGCAATATTTTTGGCTAATATGGTGTGCTTAGGTTCATGGTGTGCTCAAGTTTATGGCTAGAAGAGAATTTGCATATCTTTGACATTGTGGATGATCATGTCCATAAGCAGATTGAAATTGCTAAATCTAAAATTGTGTATTATAGATTTTGTTCTGTCCCGATGATATTCTCCTCAATGCAATAGCTACACAAGTAGCTAATCTAGAGGGTATAGTCATATTATGAAAGAGAAGAGATGGAATTACTATTCACTTTGCTGGAGGAGATTTAATTGGTTTTTTCTAAAAAGGACGAGATTGAATTGTTTTGTTCTGAAAAGGACTAAGACTCCGTATCACGACAAATATTAAACAAGACACTTACGAACCATGAAATTTTTCCCGATCTACAGTAGACTTGTGATATCTATTGGTATTGGTGGGTAGGGTTTTATGTCGTTTTCTTCATGCGAAGTAAATGATATTTTGATGTTTGTTGTTGAAGAGAATTTTTCTGTAGAAGTAGTTGCATATCCATTGGATATCTATTTGAATTAAAAGAAGAAATAAATGATATTTTGATGTTTGGGGGAGAATTTTTCATTTATCCACAAGTCAAGCTTTATCGTTCCCTCACTTTCCTAACACGTTAAATATTGTTTCCAAAATACCAAAGAAACTTTATAGAACAAATGGCTACGACATTCAGAGGGGGTGTGCACCTGATCCCGATGCTAAACAATTTCTATTTGACTATAAACTTACTAAGAGAATGGACGTCCAGGCACATGTACCAATTGACTTATTTTTGAAATACCATTATAACTAAGGAAGAGTAGTGGTTGTTTTTCTTTAGAGTTGACATTTAAATACAACTAGCTCCTACTTTCTCTTGTTTGTGATACTACACTTTACACAACTTGATGAATCTTTGTTACAACTTAAAAAGTGCTACTTGCACCACTTGTTGTGATGCCAAACAACCAGAACTTCCACCCTATTATGTTTCCCCACCCATTTCATATATTATCCTACTTCTTATTGGTTATTTATGCTAATTCAAATAAGCCTCCATGCTCATGACACCATCTCCATGCATTCAACTGGTCTGTATGCGGAAAATTATTCAGGGATTTGGTACTGTCTCTGACACAGCTCTTGCCACATCTCACTCAAGTTTAGGTGGACAGCTTAAAGTTCAGATTCAGAATGATATCATGCATGTCTCTCACACTATGGACTATATTAATACTTTTACTACTTTGGATTTGGAGAACCTATATATCGTCTTTCTTCTCTTTTTCACAAGAAGGATATAAACACTATGGATTAGCTACTCCATGGACACAACCTAAGGTGCACACTTCTAAAATCAATTTAAAGCTGGCAGAAACAGATGTTGACAAGATGATGAAATTGGCTGCATATCTAAGGGCCAAGAATATTTTTTCGGTTTTAAACGGCATGTGGACAACATTCGATATAGAAAAATTGGGCAATGTATTAACCATGACCGAGCAAGAATATTCATATTCTCTACTCTTAATAGAGATCTGATTGAAGAAATGAAGCCATAACAGTCCATGAAAATAGAACCATTTTCCACAGACGAAGGATGGGATTTTGTTTTCCAAAGTGGCTTTCAAAGAGGCCGAAGGGGGTCATGTTCCTAAGCAGATAGAGAATATTTCTAGACTAGTCTCTAGTTAGTGTAAAGGGTTTCCCCTTGCCATAAATGTAATAGCCTTATCCATGATTGAAAAAAACAATGAAGATGAGTGGAAGATTTCTCTAAGGAAAATGTAGAAGAGTATGAATTTCATTGACCAAATTGTTGATCATCCTCACATTGATCGAGATTTGTTTCAATGATGGAGATGGAGCTAGGATTGTTTGTCCACTTCTAATTTCAAAAATGGTTTTCGGTATTGTGCCATGTTTCCTCAAGCTACGCATTTTTGGTAAATCCACTTTTGCACATGTGGATGGTAGAAGGCCTCGTGAATACCAAAGACGTCAGGCATAGTTGTGTTTAGTTTCTTGAAAATCAGTACTTAATCCAAGTGCAACCTACCAAAAATGTGATTGTAGTTCATGATGTTGTGCGCAACATGGCAATAAACATTAGAGAAACTTCTATGGAGAAATGCGTGTTTAGGGAAGGTCAAATGTTTCAACAATTTCCTGACACAAGGATTCATGACTACAAGTTATTATCAGTTCTAGGTAGTAATATTAGGTTTCTCCCCGCAATAGAATCGGGATGTCAAAACTTGATGACTCTATTCCTCAAAAAATTGGAACTCAAATAAATTCCATAAGCATTTCTACGCAGCCTCACTTCTTTGTGGGTGTTGGATTTAACGGTACATAAATGAAGTCATTTCCATTATCATTATGGGAACTGAGACAACTCAAATTTCTAAATTTGAGTTGGAATGAAATTGAAAATGTGGATGAACTCATCTAGGTAATATCTCTTCCCTTTAATTTTTAAACCTGAGTCATTATATGAAGTTCAAATCGTTGCCCTCTCAAATAGTAAATCTTAAAAATATGAGGTATTTCGATTTTAGTGAGATATGCCAATATTTCGTTTGATAACTTAAGGTTGATTCTAAGGTGATAACTTAAGGTTGATTCCAAAAGAGATTACCATCCTTCCAAAATATGAAATAATCGTGCAATAGGGATTTCAATGAAACATTCATGAAATGTACAGTCTCGTTTGTTTATTTTGGAATTTGTAAATTATTGATCTTAGAAAAATTGTAAAATTCTTGTTTATTACTTTTAATAAGATTCCTTTTGGTATTCTGCAGGGTTATGTAATTAAATATTTTATTTGGTATAAAATGAGTCCACGGTCACTTTGGATGGATTTGCCATGTAATTTTAGGCTTTATAAACTAGTTCGGAATACATCGAAAGGCATATGCTTGACACATTTAATAAAAAAACATTATCAATATGTCAAATACATATGTGTTGATGTATTTCAAACATATTAATCTTATTAACAGGGTTGTTGCTAGTATACAATTATCCATTAGTAGTTTCTTGGTATTGTCATCTCAATTTTGGAATTGGAATCCTCTTTTTATTGAGCAAAGGTCATAAAAGAGAACCCAAACCCCCGTGACCTAGAACACCTTAGGCACCTAACCTTTCATAGCTCACACTCTCAAGAAAAATCAGAAAGTGGATGACAACTTTCAATGGACTCTTTGATGAACTTTCAATGCTCAAAGTTGCTCACAAAATATTATGGAGTTTGGACGATTGGTGAATATGGCACCAATGGCATTGGAAAAACAAAGTTTCTCAAGAAAATCTATGATACCCACAAAGAGGTTAGTAACGCTTTCGATGTTGTCATTTGGGTTACCGTTGCTCGATTTCCAATATTGAAGTTGCAGGGTAGCTTTAAACTGAGCAAATATTAGCAAATTATTTCTATAAAAACAAATTAATTGATGAGGAGCTCCCTTGTGGAGACAAAACCAACCCGCTCCAGAAAGATGTCTGCATTCTGGGGAAATAGGGGAGAAAGAGGGGTCATGTTAAATCATTTCCAAAGTGTTTATAAAGAACTTCTAGTCATTCATGAAGAGGATAACTTCATAAGATCTAGAATTTGTCAAGCCATTTGTCTGTTTATAAAGAACTTCATGCTTGCAGCCATTTTATGGCTAATCATACACAATCCAATGCTAGCGATGGTGTCTTTTTCACAAGGTTCTTCGATATATCTCTTCTTTAAAACAATATTATGCCCTGGTAAGTATGTGTTAGCTACTTATAGCTCTTAGTTGATCAAAGTTTTGTGATGTTATATGCTTATAATCGACAGACGTTGATGCAGTTTTGTTGGTGTTGTTGTGGCGGTTGGATAATGAACAAGAAGACAACTTTATGTTGTACGTAGTCCTACTTGTATTTCAGTTTGTGAGCACCTCAACATACGATAGTAATTCTAATTTCCTTCATGTCTAATGCTCAAATGAATCGACTGATCTATTGTTGTCATTTAATTACAAGGCTAGTGCATTAATCTTTATAGGTCCATGCATGTTTAAAATGGAGATCAAGTCCTGCATTTTGGAATCTATTGTAATGGATATTGAGTCCTGCATTTCAGAATCTATTGTTATGGCAGTAGTAGGGACGATTATTTTCTTGACCCTCCTCATCTGGGCTGCAATCAAAGAAACGAGTACGAAACTAGTAGTCATGATTGTCGCCCTTCTGTATTTCACCTCCATGGTAAACATTCATGTTCTTGTTCTTGATTTAAAACCTAACCATTAGAACCTTACCCCTAATTTGACATATATGATTTAAACCCTACAAGTGATTGATTTTAGCATATATACAACAATAGTTTTGGCTAATATGGTGTGCATGGGTTTATGGCTGGCGAAGAATTTGCATATCTATGACATTATGGATGATCATGTCCTTAAGCAGATTGAACTTGTTAAATCTAAAATTTCTTACTACGGATTTTGTTATGTCCAGATGATCTACTTCATCAATGCAATAGCTACAAAAGTAGCTAATCTAGAGGGTACAGCCATATTATGAAAGAGAAGAGATGGAATTACTATTCACTTTGCTGGAGGAGATTGAAATGCTTTGTTCCTGAAAAGGAGGATATTGATCTGGTTTGTTCTAAAACTGACTAAGACTCAGTATCTCAACAAATATTAAACAAGACACTTACGAACCGTGAAATGTTTCCCGATCTACAATAGACTTGTGATCTATATTGGTGTTGGTGGGTAGGGCTTAATGCCATTTTCTTCATGAAAAATAAATGATATTTTGATGTTTGTTATTGAAGATAATTTTTCTTTAAAAGTAGTTGTGCAGCCATTGAATATCTATTTGAATGAAAAGAAGAAATCAATGATATTTTGATGTTTGGGGGAGAATTTTACATTTATCCAAAAGTCAAGCTTTAGCATTCCTTCCCTTTCCCGACACATTAAATCCTGTTTCCCAAATTCCAAAGAAACTTTATAGAAAAATATCATTACCAAGGGGCTCATTTAGAGGGGGTGTGTGCCTACTCCCAATCCTAAACAATTTCTATGATTGTAAACTTATTAAGAGAAGGGAAGTCTAGGAACATGTACCAATTGACTTATTTTTGAAAGACCATTATAACTGGGGAAGAGTAGGGGGTGTGTTTCTTTAGAGTAGACAATTAAGTACAACTAGCTCCTACTTGCTCTTGTTTGTGATGTTGAACTTTACACAAATTGATGAATCTTTGTTACAACTTAACAAGCGCTACTTGCACCTCGTGTTGTGCTACAAAACAACCAAAACTTCCACCTAGTTCACATATTATCCTACTTCTTATTGGTTATTTATGCTACTTCAAATAACCCTCGATGCTCTTGACACCATATCCATGTATTCAACTGGCCCTGTATGCGAAAAATTATTCATGGATCTGGTCGTGTCTCAGACACAACTCTTGCCACATCTCAGTCAAGTTTAGGTGGACAACTTAAAGCTCAGATTCTAAATTCTATCATGCATGTCTCACACACTATGGATTGTATTAAGGATTTTACTACTTTGGCTTTGGAGAACCTATTTATCTTCTTTCTTCTCTTTTTCACATGAAGGATACAAACACTATGGCTTAACTACTCCATGGAGACGACCTAAGGTACACATTTCTGAAATCAATTTAGAGGTGGCCAAAATAGATGTTGAAAAGCTCATGATGAATTTTTCTGCATATTTGAGGGCCAATAATTTTTCCTTGTTTTTAAACGATATGTGTACACCATTCGATCTGGAAAAATTGGGCCATTTATTAACCATGACCAAGTGAGCAAAGTCATATTCTCTACTCACAATAGAGATCTGTTTGAAGAAACTAAGTCGAAAGAGTCCATGAAAATAAAACCCTTTTCCACAGACGAAGGATGGGATTTGTTTTCCAAAGTGGATTTCAAAGAGGCCAAACGTTGTCATGTTCCTAAGCATATAGAGTGTATTTCCAAACAATTCTCCAGCGAGCGTAAAGGTTTTCCCTCACCATAAATGTAATAGCCTCATCAATGATTGGAAAGAGTGACGAAGATGAGTGGAAGCTTTCCCTAAGGAAAATGTAGAAGAGTGTGAATTTCATTGACCCAATTGTTGATCATCCTTGCATCGATCGATATTTGTTTCAGCGATGGAGATGGAGCTACTATTGCTTTGTCACTTCTAAGTTTAAAAATCGTTTTCTGTATTGTGCCATGTTTCCTTGAGCTACTAAATTTTCAGCAAATCCACTTGTGGAAATGTGGACGGAAGAAGGACTCACGAATACCAAAGACGTCAGACACAGTTGTGTTCAATTTCTTGAAAATAAAAATTTATTCCAAGTGCAATCTACAGAAAATGTGATTGCAGTTCACGATGCTCTACGCGACATGGAAATATACATTGGAGAAACTACTATGGAGAAATGCGTGTTTATGGAAGGCCAAATGTTTCAACAATTTCCTGACACGAGGATTCATGACTGCAAGAGATTATCATTTCTAGGTAGTAATATTAGGCTTCTCCCCGTAATGGAATTGGGATGTCAAAACTTGGTGACTTTATTCCTGGGAAAATTGGAACTAAAAGAAATTCCAGAAGCATTTCTACACAACCTCACTTTTTTGCGGGTGTTGGATCTAGCAGTACATAATTGAAGTCATTCCCATTATCATTATGGGAACTGAGACAGCTCAAATTTATAAATTTGAGTTGGGATAAAATTGAAAATTTGGATGAACACATCTAGGTAATCTCTAAGCCTCCATGCTCTTGACACCATCTCCATGCATTCAACTAGTCTGTATGCAAAAAATTATTCAGGGATTTGGTACTATCTGTGACATAAATCTTGCCACATCTCACTCAAGTTTAGGTGGATAGCTTAAAGTTCATATTTAGAATGCTATCATGCATGTCTCTCACACTATGGACTATATTAAGACTTTTACTACTTTGGCTTTGGAGAACCTATATATCGTCTTTCTTCTCTTTTTCACAAGAAAGATACAAACACTATGGATTAGCTACTCCATGGAGACAACCTAAGGTACACACTTCTGAAATCAATTTAGAGCTAGCCGAAACAGATGTTGACAAGTTGATGATGAAATTCGCTGCATATCTAAGGGCCAAGAATATTTTCCTAGTTTTAAATGGCATGTGGACATCATTCGATATAGAAAAATTGGGCGATGTATTAACCATGACCGAGTGACAAAATTCATATCCTCTACTCTCAATAGAGATCTGACTGAAGAAATGAAGCCATAAGAGTCCATGAAAATAGAACCCTTTTCCATAGATGAAGGATGGGATTTGTTTTCCAAAGTGGCTTTCAAAGAGGCCAAAGGGGGTCATGTTCCTCAGCAGATAGAGAATATTTCTAGACAAGTCTCCAGTGAGTGTAAAGGTTTTCCCCTCAGCATAAATGTAATAGCCTTATCCATGATTGAAAAGAGCGACGAAGATGAGTGGACGCTTTCTCTAAATAAAATGCAGAAGAGTATGAATTTCATTGACCAAATTGTTGATCATCCTCGCATCGATCGAGATTTGTTTCAATGATGGAGATGGAGCTACGATTGTTTTCCCACTTCTAATTTCAAAAACGGTTTTCGGTATTGTGCCATGTTTCCTCAAGCTACGCATTTCTGGTAAATCCACTTTTGCAAATGTGGATGGTAGAAGGCCTCGTGAATACCAAAGATGTCAGGGATAGTTGTGTTTAGTTTCTTGAAAATCAGTACTTATTCTATTTGCAACCTACCAAAAATGTGATTGTAGTTCACGATGCTGTGCGCAACATGGAAATAAACATCGGAGAAACTTCTATGGAGAAATGCGTGTTTAGGGCAGGCCAAATGTTTCAACAATTTCCTGACACAAGGATTCATGACTACAAGTTATTATCAGTTCTAGATAGTAATATTAGGTTTCTCCCCGCAATGGAATCGGGATGTCAAAACTCGATGACTCTATTCCTCGAAAAATTGGAACTCAAATAAATTCCATAAGCATT
>LPNX011102233.1:30379-40757 GCA_001517045.1 Pseudotsuga menziesii
AAGTAAGTTTCGGTTATCGCATAACCATATTGCAACCCATCCTCACATTGGACATTCCCCTTCCTCTTCACATACTGCAGGAAATAGACTTTCCTTCGAAGCTTAATGACTTGGCATGTTCCATTCTTCGACTAAAAGGTGACACCCGCAGCTACAAGGTACTGTCATCTAATTACCTGTTTTTTATTTAGTGGTTGTCATCTAAAATCAGAATATAGATGATATTGACATCGCCATGGCTAATGCTAATGCAGGCAGAAAAGTTGCGTGGAGAAGAGGCTTCGTCGATATCGTGTTATATGAAAGACAATCCTGGATCAACCGAAGAAGATGCTCTCGGTCACATCAACGCTTTGATCAGGAAGGAGATGAATGAATTAAACTGGGAATTTCTGAAACCAGACAGCAATGTTCCCATTTCTTCCAAGAAATATGCTTTTGACTTTCTGAGAGCTTTATGCCACCTCTACAAATACAGGGATGGCTTCAGCGTTACCAACATTGAAGTAAAGACTTCGGTGATGAGAACCGTAATTGAATCTGTCGCTGTTACTATGTAACCAAAAGTCAACTTTCTAATTTCTTGTTAACGTTGCATGTGGAGTTCAGATAGCTTTTGAAGTAAAGAATTTGGTAATCATGCGAACCGTGGTTGAATCTGTCCTTGTGCCTATGTAACCACAACTCAACTCTGTAACTCTGTGATTTCTGATTTTACTCTCTAAACCTAAACGTTGCATAAGTTGAGATATCTGAGTCTCAAAAATAGGACATAAATGTTGTGATATTTTACATTTAATTTATTAAAAATAATAATAATAGTAAGATTTTTTATTTATTTAAACTTCTATTTTTTCTACATGGCAAGAAATACTTGTATCTTCTTTCTCTTTATTGACATAAATATTAAAAAATGTTCATCTTCTTTCTCTCTTTCTTATAATAAGAAAAATGTAAAAAAGAAATTAATAAAATTTAAAAAAAATATATTTGAATTAATGAATGATCACACCAGTAATATTCCTACATGAAACATAGGGTCACTAGATGCTAACTTCAAATGTTATCTCTTTAAGAAAGAAATATAAATAAATAAGTAAACTTTAGTCAAGTTTCAAATACTTATGACGCCAACTATGTAGCTCATACACCCCTTGGTTTGGATTTGAAAGAGTAAACTTTAGTCAAGTTTCAAGAACTTTAGTGATGCCAACCATGTAGCTCATACACCCCTTTGGTTTAATACTTTAGCAATGCCAACCATGTAGCTCATATAGCCTTTGGTTTGGATTTGAATAATGGATTTCTAGAAATAAAACTAACAAAGCACTCCAAACATGTGTATTTATAATATTTAGTATATAATCTTATATTTTTAAAATAGAAATTAAATTATAAATTTTATTAGAGTTGTTTTTATTATTTCATTATATAACTTGAAAAAAAATATAATTATTTTATCTTTTACATGAAACACAAATAAAATTATTTATATACTTAAAATAAAGCATAGATGAAAACATAGATGATCACTAACTCCTTAAAAAATTTCAAAAAAAGAATCATGAGCATAGATCATATCTATGCCAACTAATTAGAAATAACAAGCATTGAATATAAAACAAGTGTGATTGCAACAAGTAAACATATATAAAATATAAAACAAATGTAATTACAAGTACAAGTAAATATATATAAGATCAATGTAATAAATTATTAATTATATTTAAACAAATAAACAAAACTTTTAGTTGAAGACGAACTTAATGTAATGACCACCATAAATAAATATGTGGTCATGTAAAGAAAAACACAAAAACTTTGTAAAGAATTAAGGTAGACTTTCTAATAATGACCACCACAAACATGACATGTGGTCATGTAAAGAAAGACAAAACCTTTGGAAAAAATTTAGTCACACTTTCTAATAATGACCACCACAAACATGACATGTGGTCATGTAAAGAAAGACAAAACCTTTGGAAAAAATTTAGTCACACTTTCTAATAATGACAAACATTTTATATTTTGCCTCTCATTAAATCTTAAATAGACATAAAGTAGCACAACTACAAGTAAAGTGGTCAATGATTTTAATGAGTATGTTTCAGCCACTTATTTTTATGGAGATAGTTGGTTGTTAAACAAAGTGCAAAACATTAAACTAATTACCAGATACTTAGGATTATCCATTTAAAAACTGATATCCTCTTAAGTGAAGCTTATTTAAATCTCAATCAAGATGCATTTTAAGTATAACAATATACAACAACCATGAAATGAATCTCGGTTGTACACTTGTTACACTCAGGTTTAATTTTGTTGATCTACTCAAGAAAGTCCAAAATTTGGTATACTAGATAATTGTTAGAGTTAATATAAGCACAAAACAAATACTATTTAATAAACAAAAAAAACAAAAAACATTAACTGAAGCTTATTTAAATCTTAATCAAGATGCATTTAAACATAACAAGGTACAACCACCATGAGATGGATCCCTGCTATACACGTATTACACTTAAGTCAATCTTGTTAATTCGCTCTAGCAAGTCTGAAATCTGAAATAATATCTAAATTCCTATCAACATAAATATCTAAATACCTATCCACGTAATCAAAACTCATCCATGTAGTTCAATCATTTGTTCATACATGTTGCCTTAAATTCCCAACTCCTCCTTGAATAAAGAGATATGCTCTCACCACAAAATGTATGTGCTCATATGTGTTGCCTCAAATTCCCAACTCCTCCTTTGGATGAAGAAATATGCACTCACCACAAAATGTATTATGTACATTATAATTCTTATCTATCCGCTCTAGATTTTAACTCAAAGCTATCATGACACAAAAGAAAAACTATTTATAACTCATAAGCACATTACTATCATTCATGTTTTCTATAGACATATTATTGTGTGAAGTGTCCAAGAAATTGTTGGAACTCATCATATGATTCCATGTGTTGCAAGCACTTACTTGGCCACCATATTATTATTCTAATTTCAAAGGCACCACCCACTTCCTTTCTCATTCATGAGCCTAATGAAATTAAGCGAATATGGTCAAGTTATGACTCTATTAATCCAACCCAAAAAAGAGACTATATCGAGTTGCATGTTAGTGTTAAAATATGGTTTTCATTTTAAAGTATGTAAATGAAGTAGAGAATAATATAACAATTATAGGAGGTAATAAGGAGCAAATCCCCTTCAAAATGGTTTGATATTGACTGTACACATCTATTTAAAGAAATGTTATTAATCAAAGTAATCTTTTATATTGAAAATATTGAGGGTTAAGGTTTGACTTTTATGATAATATCACAAGAAATATGTTACCACCCATCACCCACCCACTATGCATTATATATGGTAAAGTGACCTTGTGCAAATTAAAAAGGTTCATCTTCATCTTCATGGATTATATATGATAAAGTGACCTTGTACAAATTAAAAAGGTTCTAAAAATCACAATCAAGTGATGTTGATTGGATTGTGATATATTGGTAAAATCATGAGAAGTTGTTAGAAGTTAAAATCTCAATATGGTATTATTTGAAAGTTTATATTACTTTTATATTTTGTAATTTTTTATATACATGTAGTATCTCATTCAATAAATTATTTTTATTTATTTTTATGACAACTCACTTGCTTTTCGCCCTTGTTTTGTTATTATAGATTAGGTATGTGAGTCATCCACGTGACATTGAGTGGCATGGTTAAATCCCTTTTGTTTCGATGTTTGATATCATTTTTAACTTGCTAAATTTTTATGGGTTTTCACTCCAACGTTATTTTAGTAACGTGATGAGAACCACGATTTGGACACTTTATTTGTATTTACCTTTTTTGGAGAAATATAGCGGTTCTTTGTTATTCATTGAATTAAAGGTAACTTGTTTGCAGCACAGGGAGCATATACAAAAATAAGGGCATCACGCCACAAGAGGAGAGCTCAGTCAGTATCCAAGAAAAGTACCTAATCCAGGGATAAATACCTCCCAACAAAAGAATAAAAGCAATAGATAGAACATCACTATAGTATCATCATACCCTCAACCACAGAGGATTAATGCAAGGCATGCTCGCTGATCTAAGGAGGCTCTTCCAGGTAGTCTTGCTTAGAGAAGAGAGTGGTCAAAGCCACTATACAGTAATGAGAGTGGTCAAAGCCACTAATCAACCACTAGAAGGTGTGTTATCATACTCAGAGCCCATATTGGCTTTAGAAGTAAGAAGGTCACAAATCATATGAGACTACCTGAATTCACCCTCAATGAATTACATGAAATGGAGACTACCTGAAGCTAGATGAAGAGCCTCCTTATATAAGCTATCTGCCTTGACATTATATTCTCTATATACATGAGCAGTATGAAGATGGATGAAGGAAGATTGGAGGTCTCTGATAACTTGGCACCATCCATCAAATTCCAATGTAGATAGTGTGGCCTGCCCATTGAATCAATTAGTGACTGCAGAAGAGTCTCCCCTGATGTTTATATAAGGCAGCCCTAAAAAAGGTGAAAAGACTAGCAGTACCCAGAGGGCAAGTAATTCATATCTTGTGTTTGTGCAGCAACCCCCACCCATTTTAATACAAAAGTAGTGTTCCTTGCTGATACAAATGTGAACACCAATGCCCCCAATCCCATTGGAACCTGCACCATAAAAAAAACCAGCATGGAATTCAAAAGATGGATCTGGTGTTGTTAATATCCTACTGGAATTCTGGAGAATAGGCACAGGGTGTGCTTTCGACATCTCTAATATTTTGAAAATGATGTGTTTAGGATATGTACATAAATCTTGAAAAATATACTTATTTCTGGCAATCCAAACCTGCCATGACATAAGCAAAGGAAGATACAAAAAAACCCTCTTGGTTTTATACCAGTTCACCCAGTTTTGTGTAAAAGTGGGCTCATTCCATTGAATGGAGCGATCAAGTGCAAAGTAGAGACCTGCGATGATGTTCTTAGTAAACCTACATTCAAAGAAAAGATGATCAATAGATTTTGCACTAGAGAGACATAGACAACAACAGTTGGGACCGACCCATGCTTTTCTCAATAAATTGTCCCAAGTGTTTATAGAATTGTTAAAGCAAAGCTAACTAAAACAAATGAGCTTTAAGGGAAATTTAAATTTCCAAATCTGTTCCAGATATCTTTTTGCGAGCTCTGTAAGGGAAAGAGAAGCAATAATTTCATAGGCAAGTCGTGCAGTGACCTTCCCTAATTTTTTATTATACATCCAGGCCAAAGTATCTGGCCCCTATCTAAGACGAATGCCTGCATGAGAAAGGCCATCTATGTATGTATTCCAGGCCACCTTCCAATCTCCATCGAGCTCCAGATGATCACTAGTAAACCAATAATGTCAAGTATAAGAACCCAAATCCCCAGTGTGAGCATCTTCCATTGATGTGATGCCATAATATGCTAGGTAGATTCTCAAGTCCTCAGGAAGCACATAATCATTGGACAAACCAACAATTGGGTGTACCCGATTCTTTATACTTTGACTGTTCCTAGTCTTCCATCCCAAGCATCTAGTTATCCATGATAGAGCTCTAAGGAAACCATTCCATATAGAAGAGGTTCCATGTATGTTAAAGACTTGTACTCTTAACCATTCAACAACAGACT
Organism: Pseudotsuga menziesii; assembly: GCA_001517045.1. Taxonomy (NCBI): domain Eukaryota; kingdom Viridiplantae; phylum Streptophyta; class Pinopsida; order Pinales; family Pinaceae; genus Pseudotsuga; species Pseudotsuga menziesii. The sequence goes on from LPNX011102233.1 coordinate 36,039, forward strand.
TATCCTTAAGGTATTTATGCTTGACAATTAATGACCAGTAGCTCTCACCATTAAGTACTAGCCGAAGACTTTTAAGTCTGAGTGCGAAACTGAACCAATCCAAATTTTTAATGCTCCATCCACCAAAGGACTATGGACTGGACAACTTAAGCCAATTCACCAGATGATATCTATGATTACTAGTAGAACTGCCCCAAAGAAAGTTGAATATGGATCTTTTGATGAAGTTTTGTATAGACCTAGGCATCCTAGCCAAGGTGAGCCAATAGACCGCCAGCCCCAACAGTATTGATTTGACAAGTAGAAGCTTGCCCTCGAGAGATAGAAGCCTATAAGTCCAGTTGCTTAATATTTTCTCAAATTTTTTGATCAGCAAGTACCAGTCATTAACACAGTAACTCAGAGGTTTGATATATTATCCCGGGTATTTGAAACCTGTTGAGAGTGGCTCCATTTTGTATGGTAGCAAAGCCGAGATAATAGTTCTGAATTTTTCATCAACCTCATTATACATAAATTAGGATTTCTCATTCTAGTTGCAGAGCAAAAGAGATTTAAAAGTTCTTTATAGTGCTCCCATTCCTCAAGGGTGGCAAGACCAAACAAAATGACATCATATACAAATATGAAATGAGTGAGATTAAGTGATGCTATTATCTTGACATCGGTTATAAGACCACTCTGAGCTGCATTGGAAATCATAAGACTCGGGCTTTCTATAATTAGGATGAAGAGAAGGGGAGATAGGGGGCATCCCTGCCTGATGCCCCTAGAGATTATAAATAAATATGATGGCAAACCATTTATAAGGACTGCAAAATTTGAAGATACTACACAACCCATAATCCAATTCACACCACACAGTGGGCTGCCAATTTGCAACAACACTAGTCTAATGAAAGTCCATTTCACCCTATCAAAGGCCTTGACCAGATCCAGCTTGAAGATTAATACTTTTTTCTTTTCAACTTTAATCGAATGCATTACTTCCTATGTTATGCCAATATGCTCAATGATTTGCCTATTAAGAAGCAACCTAAACTGATTCCACGATATGGCTCGGTCCAGGATAGGCTTATGTCTGATAGCTGTCGGCTTCAAAATGATTTTATAAGCTAGTTTACAAAGAGAGATGGGTCTAAAGTTTGCAAAAGAGGTAGGATTGTCACACTTGGGGATAAGTTTGATGAAAGTAGAATTAAGAGCACCCGAAACCCTACCCTTAGACATAGATTAAGAAACAACTCTCAGAATGTCAAGACCAACCAGGTCAAAGAAATGGAGATAAAATGGCCAGTTTTATCTTTTTTGAAACCTTTAAGTATTCCTTCAATTTCAAAGAGAGTAGGGTTAGCCATAAAGGAAACTTTTTCTTCATCAAGTACAAAGGAAGGAAAAAGACTGATAACTTTGAGTTGGTCTTCAATATTGGTTGCCCCATCATCAATGAAGAGATTGGAGAAGTGTGAAACACCTAGATGCTTGAGTTGAGTTTCATCTTCAATCAATTCACCATGATGATTCAATAGGCCCCAAATTTTCTTAGAGTTTCTTCTAGTTGATGCAAAGGTATGAAAAAATTGGTATTAGCAGGGATCCTCGCTTAGCCAGTCCACTCTACTCTTGAGCTTCCACGTAAGAATATAGTGAATCAATAAAGTTCTCTTTCTTTCCTTAAGTTGTGTGAGCTGGGTGGAATCATAAACAAATAGAATTCCTGAGATATGAGTAGTAAGGAGAACCTGAATGGCCAAATCAATATCAGTTTCCTCTGTAGCTTTGGCCAGATTCATCTTTTTTCCCAATCCTTGACACAAACTTTGAGGCTCTTAAGTTTACAAGTAAGTGAGGTCATAAGATCAAGTGAACAATGTAGCTAGGCATTCCAAGAAGAGTTGACAATATCAGGAAACCCTTGTTCCAAGAGCCAAGCCCTATTGAACTTAAAAGGGTAGTTGTGACAGGAGGGAGACAGGGTCCACTCAAGACACACAGGGTAATGATGAGAGATTTCAAAGGGATGTATCCAGGAATGATAGGAATTTAACACAGGAATAAGTTGGAGAGAAACTAGAAACCTATCTAGTCTCTTGCTAACACCCTCAGTACCAGTTCTCCCATTCCTCCAAGTTGGACCAGTGTGGTAGGGATTTAATTCCACCATATTTGAAGAGTCCAATAGGTATTTAAAGTAATGAACCATGTGGTCCATACGAGCATTAATGCCCCAAATATCAGAATCAGAAAAAGTGAAGTTTAAATCCCCATCTAGTATTAGGTTGGGATACTTAAAAATGCCTCCAGCCAGGACATTATCCCAGAAAGTGACACGGTTAGTGTAGGGACCATAGTAGTTCAAAATGGAGAAGACATAATCATCGCCCTTGAATATAGCTTTGATAAGGATACCAAAAAAGGAATGGAAGTCTTTGCAGCGAGTAATATGTGGATTCCAACTAGATAGGAGTCCACCCGAAAGACCATGAGAGTCGAGGGCACAAAACTTCCATCTTGGTTTAAGTTTAGAAAAGTGGCGTAGAGAAGTAAAGTGATCACACATAGTTTCTTGGGTCAGTATCATGTCAGGTTTCAGAGAAGAGAAGAGGGACGTGAGGGATTTTTGTTTGGGGATCCCTCCAAACCCACAGATGTTCATGCAAATGATCCTCATGGGTCAACCTGAGGACCAGGTGACAGTGCTCTAAGTTCTTAAGGGGGATTAGATGATCTAGCAACTTCTTTGATCCTAGTTGATAGAGGGGTATAGTGACATGCAGTGCCAGAAGCATCCGAGGGTTTATCTTTTCTATATTTCATGATCGTCACATTTTCAAATCTAATAGAATCTAAAGGGGTCATGGAAGGTGAAATAGGTGATTTGTCCGAAAACATGTCTAGGACCTTAAGGAGAGATGGATCCATAAAGGAAGGAGAGGAGATAGGGTTGTGCGGTGTCTCAACAATAGTAGGAGAAGTAAGTCTTGAAAGGGGGAAAAAGTCCTCTAGAGTAAAAGCAGGGGACTGCTCCAGAGAGGGATTAGTGAGAGGCTATAAAACTGGAAGCTCAGAGCAAGTAATGGGAGAAGGGTTTGACAGAGTAGTAGGGGACACCTTAGCAGTGGCCAGGGATAAGGTCTCAATATCTTGAATATACTAGACTTGGCCCTTTGTAATTTCTGATTTTACTCTCTAAACCTGAACGTTGCATCTTAAGTTGAGATATCTGAGTCTCAAAAGATAGGACGTAAATGTTGTGATATTTTTTACATTTAATTTATTAATAATAATAATAATAATATTTTTTATTTATTTAAACTTCTATTCTTTCTACATGGCAAGAAATACTTGTATCGTCTTTCTCTTCACTGACATAAATATTAAAAAAATGTTCATCTTCTTTCTCTCTTTCTTATAATAAGAAAAATGTAAAAAAAATTAATAAAATTTAAAAAAAAAAATTATTTGAATTAATGAATAATCACACCAGTAATATTCCTACATGAAACATAGGGCCACTAGATGCTAACTTCAAATGTTATCTCTTTAAGAAACAAATATAAATGAATAAGTAAATTTTAGTCAAGTTTCAAATACTTATGACGCCAACTATGTAGCTCATACACCCCCTTGGTTCCCTTGGTTTGGATTTGAATAAGTAAACTTTAGTCAAGTTTCAAGAACTTTAGTAATGCCAACCATGTAGCTCATACACCCCTTTGGTTTAATACTTTAGTAATGCCAACCATGTCGCTCATATAGCCCTTGGTTTGGATTTGAATAATGGATTTCTACAAATAAAACTAACTAAGCACTCCAAATGTGTGTATTTATAATATTTAGTATATAATCTTACATTCTTTAAAATAGAAATTAAATTATAAATTTTATTAGAGTTGTTTTTATTATTTCATTATATAATTTAAAAAGAAATATAATTATTTTATCTTTTACATGAAACAAAAATAAAATTATTTATATACTTAAAGTAAAGCAAAGATGAAAACATAGATGATCATTAACTCGTTAAAAAATTTCAAAAAAAAAACATGAACATAAATCATATCAATGCCAACTAATTAGAAATGACAAGCACTGAATATAAAACAAGTGTGATTGCAACAAGTAAACATATATAAAATATCAAACAAGTGTAATTACAACAAGTAAATATATATAAGATCAATGTAATAAATTATTAATTATATTTAAACAAACAAACAAAACAAATTGTTGAAGACGAACCTAATGTAATGACCACCACAAATATGTGGTCATGTAAAGAAAGACACAAAAACTTTGTAAAGAATTAAGTAAACTTTCTGATAATGACCACCACAAACATGACATGTGGTCATGTAAAGAAAGACAAAACCTTTGGAAAAAATTTAGTCACACTTTGTAATAATGAGGAACATTTTATATTTTGCTTTTCACTAAATCTTAAATAGACATAAAGTAGCACAACTACAAGTAAAGTGGTCAATGAATTTTAATGGGTATGTTCAGCCACTTATTTTTATGAAGATGGTTGATTGTTAAACAAAGGCAAAACATTAAACTAATTACCAGACACTTAGGATTATCCATTTAAAAACTGATATCCCCTTAATCGAAGCTTATTTAAAAAATTGTCAAGATGCATTTTAAGTATAACAATATACAACAACCATGAAATGAATCTCGGTTGTACACTTGTTACATTCGGGTTTAATTTTGTTG
>LPNX011102252.1:0-27575 GCA_001517045.1 Pseudotsuga menziesii
CAATCATTGAGGATTGTCACTCCCTTTTTCTTGGATTTGCTAGTATGTAATTGGCTATAAAAAATGCTCTTAGGATTGCTCCAGTATGTAAATTGGCTATAAAAAATGCTCTTAGGATTAGAGCAAGGTTATTTTGATTTAGTGTTGCTATTGCAGGGAGTCTGGAAGTGACTACTTGGACCAAGAGTAATGTCCATACTGCCTTAGATTTGGTCTGATTTGGCATCCATACCTTCTCAAGAAAGTTTCAGACACTGTGGTGAGGATTTTGAGCATTTAGTTGTTACTAGAAGCTACTGTTGTTTTTTCTTCTTCTGTTAGTGTTATAAATATGCGTTCAATTCTGTTGTTAGTGCTGAATCTATTGTTGCTGATTTTATGATTATCACAGCCGTTTTTTGTTCTGTTCACTTTTCTTAGTGCTTCCAGTGTAAGCTTTAAAAAAAATGAGATGCCAAGTTTTGGCTCCTAACAGTGATATCAGGGTCACTCTCTTGGTCTTGTGGTGGGTCAACTGCAATGGCTTCTTCTCATATGTTCATGATGGGGAAAACCAGAAATCAGAAATCACAGTATTTATCGAAGAAGCTATTAGATCTCCAATGGATGGGCTAATGGAGGCCATGAAATAGATAAACAGTGGTATCATGGACATGAACAAAACCCTAAACACATCAGTTCTATCCATTGAAAATCAAGAATGCATATTTTGGTGAGATGATGAAGAAGAGGGCTGTTGTGTACCTTGAAACCCAAGAAGAGAGGCAGGATGATATGATCATTTCAAGAGTCTTTTGCAATAAAAAAGCAAAGAAAAAGGATTAGGGTTCAGGGTAGGTTGCACTTTTTCGGGTGTTGAACTGGTTCCAAATGGTCCATGGTCCAAACCAGACCCAAAAATGCTCAAAATGTTCTGAACTGGAATTGACCGATTTTGGCTACTATTTTCTATTTTCAACAAAAAGATTATAATATAATAAGATAGATGATAATCATATTTTAAACATCAGTTCGTTGAGTTGTGGTTAAGTGGTAAGATGTAGCACTTGCTGTGCAAACAATCCATCTCTATCCCCAGTGAACATGCTCTTCCTACAAGTGATTAACACCAGGCATAGTTCTTGGAAAATTTTGATGGAAAGGTAGCCCCTTGGTTGTGATGTCTTTTAGCCAAATGATGTTCCCCTGGGGGTTTGGATCATCCAAAGCACACATGCTCTATAACAACCATCCATTTTCATTCATAGGGAAAATTGACTAGATGGTTTTCATTGTTTCAATGCTTACTGCAAGCCCCCGTTAAGGTCATTCATTAGAATAATATGGGATAGTGGCATTCCTACAACTTTCTTTCTGATTCTACCAGGCAAATAATATTCAAATATAAGAGATCATAGTTTGGTCAGGTTTCATACGGAATGCTAAGCTTGAACGTTGGATTGGACCTTAAAGATATTATAAAATCAAGTTCACGAATTGCAATGGACTGATTCATGCGGGGCATTAGGCTATCTGGACTGATTGTATTTGATGATTTGAAGCTAATATTGAATATCATTTTCGAGAACATCTTTGTTAGGGTAAGATTTTTATGGATGCATTATTGTTCAATCTGTTCATTACATTAACCTAAGGTTTCATGGTCCATTCATTACCGAATCATTAACTGCATGCCATTATTGTTCATTGCTAATTGTAACATGGTATCTGTTTGGCCTGTTTGTTGCCAGGCCTTAAACGCCTGTTGCTTGCTCGGTAGGTAGCTGAAAGAGAATCGTTTAAATTCAAAATGCTACAGCGATTATAATGATGCTCGCTCTGGTCTCATCATCGGGCAATGCTTTCATAACTTGTTAAATGCAACGGCGATTTAGGTCAATCGAATGGTAACACTGGATCATATCCTCCTAAAACTTCGTTGGGCTGCCTGAATCTGTAAGACTTTAAAATTTACATCCAAACCTGCCATGTGGATATATTTCACAAGTCAACAGTCGATCTGAGTAGAATGTCAGAGAAAAAACATTAGGAAGACTATTGTGTCTTGAAACTCAGGATTAGGCTTGAAATTAGCGGCCGATTTATATCTCGTACAGATCATTACAGTTACTACAAACAAAACGGCTCAATGATCACTATAGCCAATTCATTCTAGCATGAGGACTGGATTTACTAGTGAATTTTAATTTTTTTTAATTTTTTTTTTAACAAGCGTCGCTTAAGCGACGGTTCTAATTGTCGATTAAGCGACGGTTAAGGGTTAATTGTCTCTTGTACGTGTCGCTTCACCAACGCTCTATTCCCCTATCCGTCGCTTAATCGACGTCTCCTAATGTTGCTTTTCCGACAGGTATGGTTTCTATCTGTCGCTTATTCGACGTTTCCTAGTGTCGCTTTTCCGACATGTATGATTTCTATCCGTCGCTTAATCGACGTTTTTCACTGTCGCTTTTCCGACAGGTATGGTTTCCATCCGTCGCATTACCGACGGTTATAGTCCATATCCGTCGTATACCAGATGAAATATCCCGTCGCTTATACGACACCCCCAGTTGACATCCGTCGCTTATCCGACGCAACTTCTGTCGCTTATTCGACGGACTGAAGAGTTTTTTCATCAAAAAAATTCAGTACTGTCGAATAATTTTCGTCGCTTAACCGACACTGTCAATTTAAGCGACGGTTACCTATGTGTTGCTTAAGCGACGGTTACCTAGGTGTCGGATGACCGACGACAAGTTTCCGACGGTTAAAAAAAAATCAAAGTGTCGTTCATGCGACAGAGCAGTGTCGAAAATCCGACATGATAGCCGTCGGATTTTTGGTCAAAATGTAGTAGTGTCACTCAAGTAGTTATGTATAACGCTGGCTGTAGGTAGATAATTCCATGCAAAGATTGAGACGAATTGCTTTAAGGAGTCACTTCCGTTAGCAGCTGTATAATGAATGTGAAAACTTAGCAGTTAATTAATAACTATTCCCCTGTGCCATATGATGGTTGTGGCTAACTAGTTAAGCAGACAAAATTTAAATAGATCACCAAGTAAACCAACCATTCATTAGTATTAGTCTATGAATTATATATATATATATATATATATATATAAAATGGGGCTTTGCTGTATGTATAGCATACTGCACTAGGGATTGAAGATGTTTGGCTACATAGCATGTTATTGCATAGTGCACCAGCTAATACATTAACCAAGCAAATAGAAGAAATAAAAATTGGGCTGTAGATGCCAGCAAACAAAGAAAAAGTGTTGTAGCTGATCCATTAATTAAATCAGCGATCAACCAGATTGATCTCAGTCACAAAGCATGTAAACACATTCGACACCAGATTATTCTGGAAACCCAAATGGAAAACCAACAATGGCAGGTTCTAATTATGCTTAGGAATTGTTAAAAAGGATGAGCTAGACACTTTCATCAAAATTTCATGTATTCTTACACATTGGCAGCAATTTACAAATTGCTCTGGTTCAGAGATGATCTTTGTTCCATGTGGACATGTTAGGAATCCTCTTCGTCCTTCAATCTTTGAGTGGATTACTTCACTCCTAGTCATCATTCCTCTGCTACTGCCCATCTTCTTCCCCAGTATTATTTTTGTCCATATCCCTTTGGTTGTATTTGCATCAAGTAAGCATTGTTTATGATAATGTTACCTTGAAATGCCAACCATATGCCAACAATAGTGATTCACACCTTCTTGTTGGCCTTTAGCCTTTAAGTTGATTGTTGAATTCAAACTTTTCCAAGGATTTTTTTCGTTACAAAGTTTTGAAGAGGGATTAATTCATATCCATTTTGGATTACCAAATGCCAAATAAACTTATGATAACCCCTTGTTGAAGTAGTTTATCCTGTTGGGATGTGACTGTGTAACTCTTCTCTTACTAGGCCATGAGCTGTTTGATGCCCTTAGGGTTGGGCCTCGACTTTGTAACCCTTCTCCTTCTAAGTTGTGAGTGTGCATCTCTTATCTTGTTAGGTTTTTAACTCTTTGATTCCCTTAGGTTTGGGACGTGACTATCTTGGTGACACTTAGTTAGGTTGTCATTGTTCTGTGACCTCTTGATTTGGGTCAACCTTCATGTTGCTTCTTTTGAGTAGGTCATAACCTCCTTTTGGAAACTAAGGGTTGAACAACACCTTCTTACTACTAGTCATGACCTTGTTGGCTTCCCAATTTTGACCCTTGACCTTGCTGCTGCTCATTAGAGCAGTCCGTGACTCTGTTGATGCTCATTGGAGTAGGCTGTCACCTTGTTGTTGTTCACTGAATTTAGTCATGAACCTAATGCCGTTATAAAAGGATGGGAGTGACTTCTTTCTGGGTTTCTAAGTATGGGTGTGATCTCCTTATGGACCGCTAAAATAAATTTTGATCTTGTTGGACTATTTTTTGTGACCTTCTGTGGACTGTATGGAAGGGGATTGCAACCTTATTTAAACTGCTAAGTCTACCTTACCTTTGTCTTGCCTATTGCAACAAGTTGAGTTCATTAAAGAGTGTCTCTACATGTATGGATTAAGGATGTCGGGTTCCTTTGTTCATTTGAAGGAGAATCTATCTTGCTTGATTTACGACTATCCTGAAGGCCTGCCATTTAATGCAACCTAACCTTTAACCTACTACAATATATATTTTATCTCTCTCACAAGGTATGCTATCTGATCCTTTGGTGATTTGTCCTTTCAATGACAATATGTTACCCTAAAAGTATCTGAGTATAAGGAATATCCAAACTAGATCTAAACCAACATTGTTATAGTTCATTATCATTGTTCTTTAGTTGTTAGTTTGTTTTACATGATACTATTTCTATTCTTATTGTTTAGTTTATGTACATTGCAATTGAAAAATTGTATCTCAAGGACCAAATTTAACATAATGACCATTGGAGTCTCAAAGTTGAAAGAGACAAAAATTATGTTTTGAATTTATTACAATAGTATTGTTCTGTATCTAGCTCTTTTTTAGTTTTTTGTTATGCATTAAAGTATAAAATTTTAATTATCTTATATCAAATCCTAACCTAACCCTGAATTTCAACAATTGTCTTAATTAGTTAAATATTTCTTTCTAATTTTCATTAGTTAATCTTTGGGTTTTTTTTTTTTAAATCCATCAACAGGCGTCACTTTTTCGACGTGCTTTTGACACTCCGGTAAACAAATCCAACGGCCATGGCATGACTCCGATGCTTCCACTCGTCGAATGACCAACGGTTCAAGTGTCGGTCCGTGTCGAAAGTCCGACTCTTCTAGTGTCAGATGGCGTCAGTTAGCCGACACTTGCTAGATAAAAATACGGACGACAGCACCATTCTGTCCGTCAGATTTTCAACGCCTTATGCAATTTTGATTGACACTTTGGAAGGAAATACGGTTGAATATGTGACACAATGGTCTATTGGATCTTCGACCCACATTAGTCACATGTCGAAGATCCGACGCCACGCCACCGATGGAAAAAAAAGGTGTATGTGTCGAAAAGGCGACAGATAAGTGTCGAATTTCAGACATGCAAGGTGTCGGATTTTTGGGTAAATTTTTGTAGTGAGTGTTTTGATTGCAAAAAGAGTTATTTTAGGGTGGATATGATACCATTTTATAATTTTGATGGTTATACAATATATTAAATCATTTAGCATCATAACATCATAACCATAAGAAAAGTATCACTGAAAGAAAGACAAACACAACCACATAAAAGAGCACAGAGATTTATCCTAGAAAACCCTCATGGGGGAGAAAACCCAACAAAACTTCATCGATATAGAATTCAACCAAGTATAGTGTAAGAAAACAATAACAATACTAGATGATCCCTTTCCAAGTAGACTCTTTCTCTCTCTCTCTTGCGCAATTGATTGAGTGTGAAGTGTGTACAAATGAGGGAGGGTTCCTACCTATTTATATTCTTCAGTTGTGTGACTCACTTGCCTAACTAGGTCAGCCATGTTCTCTAATTGGGGCCGACCTACCTAGGAAGACTCAAAATACATTTCATATAATACTTTTTTGGGTACTATTGCCCTGAATTACAACAAAGGTTTTGCCTCATGAATTTTACATGACCAATTACATCAAGGTCATCTTCGAATGAAGGAATAAAATATTCAAAGGAGGAATACAATAAAAGTACACTAGAATATATTCTGAAGTTACATTTCTTTCAACATTAAACCCTCCATGCAAAAGCAAGCTCACAAAGACAATTGAGATCTTGGGAGATAAACATAAATGGTTCAATCAACAAGGATAAAGGGATGTTGCCTCAAGCATATGGTAATGGGGAAATTTTTTTCTATAGTTTCCTTACTCTCAAAGTTTCTCCTCTTCTAATGCTTCTCAATGGCTCAATATATAACCCTCAAATAGGAAATGGAGGGTTGAATTAGATCATTTTCCAACATATGGAAGGACAAGGATCATAACCCTTGTGATTGCATGGAAAATTCAAAATAATTTTTATTTTGAGCACAAAATCCGATGTGCGCAGGCTGTAATGGTGCATGATGCATATACACGAGCTGCATAGTTGTTCACCCACGTGTATATTCAAAAATAGCTTTTTAAGGGTTCCATTGAAGCATCCAGAATACACTTTAGTAAGGGGAATATAGTGAGTCTACATAGGGACAAGGAAAGGACATCAAGGCATGATGGATAATATGTGTCAAATCATTATATAACATCACTTATCACAAAACTTAAAAACAATATTTACCACTTTGTTCCACATATTATTTGCAAGGGAAGGTTACAATTATGATCTACAATAGAATTATAACATGCAAAACCTATATTTTTTTGCAAATAGTATATAAAATTGTCAAGCATAAATATAATGAAAATTTGTGTGCCTTTGTGCATGCACATGTTTATCTATTTTCTTAAATGTTGTGACGTTGGTGGCTACATGTTTTCCCTAATGGTATTGTAAACTTGTTTACCTTAGCACATGATTTTGTAATCTTTTCCAACCTTTCCATTTCACAATTTTCTGGCTCTGATTCATTGTTGGATTTTAGGTTTACATTTCTTAATGGGAGAGCGACTTTATCAAAGAGGTGGGTAACCAGCCAATATGAATACTACTTATATGATTTTTTTTTAATAATTCATAGATATGGGTAATTTATTAGTGTACTGAGTATGACTTTCCTAGCATGAGACCACTTCTACTATTTTTTCGGTGGGATTTTCTTTTGACTCATCTTGATTTATTGTTTGGTAAATTTTTAATTATTGATCTATGAACATCAATCCAACAAGAACATGAACTAGTAAAATCAAGGACTTTGATTGCATACATAAAACAATTACTAATAAATAAAGGGAGATGAATAATTTCATTTGTAGGGTAGACTAATTATCTTCCTTTTTATGATCACTTGACTTGGGTTCAATAAGAAAATGGTGTTTCTTTCTATTGCATAATTTATAATTTCCTTTTCTATTTTTGTGATTGATAGCGTTTTACATAGTGTGAAACTTCCATTATATTTAATTCTCTTTTGTTTGTCGATTGATTGAAAGTTTGGAAACATGTAGACTTCATGAAATGGATTTTACTCTAATTTTATTTTTCAAATGGCATGAAGAATTGGATTCAACAAATATCCCTCTACCAGTTACTACCAATTATTTTACACTTAAACATGAAGTAGGCTGTTTAGGGACAAAATGGGCTTCACCTTGCTTCAGGTGTATCAAAGGACATTGGGAAAATGACTTCCCTATGTTAAAATGATTCCTAAATTATTCATGTAAATATAGTCATTGCCATTTCTTTTAGGATTCATATTCATAGATAAAAGGTCTCAAGTGCAAGGGAGTGTTAGTATATTTTATTTCATATTGGAAAATAATTTCTTATTAGATAGTTTGTTCTTTTTACAAAGATGAAAGGAGATTTTCATTAGCAAAAATATACTTTGGACAACCAACCTTGCTGGATGTAGGCCTAGCCTCCATGTAGGTATTCACATATTCAGCACTTATATATGACCATGGGAGGAACCAATCCTCTCACCATGTCAGAAAGGCACATCACTTACATTTGACCATGGGAGGAACCAATCCTCTCACCATGTTAGAAAAGAACAATGCTTACATCTAACCATTGGAGGAACCAATCCTCTCACCATGTCAGAAAGGCACAACACTTACATCTAACCATGGGAGGAACCAATCCTCTCACCATGCCAGAAAGGAACAACACTTACATCGGACCATGGGAGGAACCAATGCTCTTGCCATGTTATACAGGTACAACACTTACATCTGACCATGGGAGGAACCAATCCTCTTGCCATGTGTTAGTGCTAGAAATTGTTCTTAGACTACTAAAGAACAAGCCAACACAATCTCATAAATAAAACTAAGTAAAATAGGTTTTTAGGGTTTTGGTTTTACAATTTGTTAACAAGAGGGTAAAATCTCATTAGGATAAGACAAACACTAAATCATGTAAGAGTGAAGGACTGAGATGCATTATATATGAAATATAAACCAGAAACAACATAAGCACAATACTGAGTTTCACCCACAGTTCACAAGAATTCCATGAATAATAACCTCAAACAAGAAATGAATTTGTCAACAAAGTGACTACACCAATTAGAAATGAAACCAACAGATAGAATAATATGGGATTATAGTTTGCATATATATCATAATTAGTCATCAAGAATACATAAGAGTTTCTGAACTTAGATCCATACACAGTAGCTTGGAAGCCTTCCCTTGTACAAAAATTTGAACTCTTGCTCATTTTAATTTCTGTCTTTTATCTTGGTTACATAAAAACAAAATTACTTAGCTAACTAACTACCTTCTAGGTCAGACTATCGAAACAACTAGTAAGGTAAAGGTTTTCCAAAACAAACTATTATCTTTACAAAAGTTAAATAAAGGCACGTGTCATCAATAGCCTTTTAAATATCTTTGGAAGCTTCAACCAAAAATGCTATCCCCTCCAGAGCTTGTGTTTTCTTTTGGTTCTTTGCTGCTCAACTTCTATGTCTTCAACTCTCCTTGATAGTTCTTGATTCTGCTGAGTTAATTCTTGGATCTTCTGCTCCAACTCTTCACACATGTTTTGTGTCTACATTTTCCTCTTCAATGCTTCCTTCGAAACCATGATCAACTCCTGATTATGGCTATTAATATCCTCAAGATCTTCTCTTAACCTTCTATTTCCATTACCAATCCTTCATTTGTTTCATTCATAAAATCTATTTGGTACTTGTATTGTTTAACAATTTTCTGAAGATTTTCATTCTTTGAATCTATGAATTTCCCTTCTTGAAATGAAGAAGCTCCTTCTGGTAACCAAGGGATATTTAACTTCTTAAAAATTTCCTCATCATCTTCTTTATGCTCATCTGTTACTGTTACAGGATGCTATTTAGAATTATCTCCCTTAAAACTGAAATCTTTGAACTGATCTTTAACTGTGTCCTTCACTAGAGAAAGCTTCTCAATCACTGAATATTCTCTCTTATTCCCTACTTGTTCAGATATGTCTTCATCTTCTTTTAAATTTTCTTGAGATGAGGAATCTTCTGAGTCAATCACAGTAATCTTTTCCTTAGCCAATTTTGGGTTCAGAAGTTTTTTCATATTCAATGTTAACTTATTCTTTGGTCTCGTTTTACATTGCATAATATTTGCCTTGAAACTTTACACTGAATATTAGTACTCCTTCCTTTTTTAAATCCAAACATGGATTTTCCTTTAGTTTTCTCATTAGGAACTTGTATGTCTCCTGATTCCATCTTGGCAGGAATAAAAACATCTGCCATATTCTCTTGGACATCATTGATATCTTGATCAAGCTTAACCGATTCCTTTTCTTCTTGTTGTTTTAAAACTGTTGAAGGTACTTCTTCCAAATCTTCAGAGATTTCCAACTGATTATCTTCATCAATCTTCTTTTGCTATCCACCTACAGGCTCTTCAAGTTTCTGTGCTAAAGAATCCACTTGAGTAGTCTCTTCTACTGCTTCAATAATGACCTCCTTCAATTTTTAAACAAGGCTATGTGATTTATTCATCTGTCTCCTTTTTTACTGATCTTCCTTTTCGCTTTGAAACCCTGACCAGAACAAAAAGTATTCCCAAGTCTTACCTTTTTTCTAGAGCACGGTAGTGATAATCAATTTAATCAATCCATGGTGGAAAATAGACTGTTTAGTGTGATCCTGATGTTCCCTTACCCTACTTGACATCTTCTGTAATATTTTTAGGAAGAAAAATGGGAGATTCATTTTGACTCTTGACTTAAGTGTTGTAGAAACCTAATGTGATATTTAAAAACAGAAGCATATCTTCCCTCACAGGTTATATAACTCTGCAAAATCTTAATTGGCTCCCTCCATTCAAGCTTGAAGTTCTGTATATGAACCCCCTTGCCCCAATCTGCTACTACATCAGGCAACAGGAAATTATTTGAATTAAAGGTAAATGACACTTTCTTGAACCAAAAATCACCCTCGTCAGCTATACCAGTTGCTTCTGCTAACAACACTCTATTCAACTCAATCTTTAGGGTATTAAACATGATTATATATTTCTCTAACCCCTGAGTGAACCCATATGAAACTTCTGAATGATAACCATCAATTTTCTCAAAATATTCAAACCAGCCTGCTTTTTGAAACAATTTTGCACATTCAGGAAAAGTTTTAGCCCATGCCATATCCAAAGGTTGATCCATGTTAGTCTTTCCACTTCTTGCCATTTTTTGCACTGAACTCTAAGTGTTCTTTCCTTTAGAAAATAGTTAAAACTATTTTGAAAGTATCTTATTACAACAATAGACTAGAGGCTGAGAAAATTTAGTACCTTAGCCTGCAATTTCTCAATTGACCTAATCCATACTAACCCTCTATTAATACAAATTAGGATTCATTTAATGCTTTTTGGATCTTATGGCATAGCTATCACTATGATAGTTCGTAATGCTCAAAATTTGCAACCCTGTCCTCATTGATACCAGACAGGTCTCCACAGTTCCATCTTTGAAAGCTATGATTACACCCAAACCATTTAATAATTTACCATGATCTTCTAAACTTCACGTATGCCCGTAAAATTCACTACTCACTCAGCACGAACTCCATGAATGTGCTATTATTAAAGTTTAACAAACTTCCAATCTCCGAGGCTGAAGATAGCTGCAATTTACCTGTGTAATCCTTACACTATTTTATACATTTGTTATAATGATTTCAAGGTCCTTACACGTATCATCTCACTTTTACATATGTTAAAACTCCATCATTTGCAATTTTTAATCACGAATGAGCTCATTTTATGATTTTTTGAGTGCCCCGATTTTCTTGTAGCGCTCTAGTTCACGGTTTCTGCCTTTGTGCTACCGAAATCTCTGATCAATATTTTTTGACAAAAGGTTAAAAAAAACGGGTTAGATTATATAATCAAACTATGATTAAACCTTATGATATATCTTTTCAACCTTTTAGAAATATATACACCTAATAATGCCATTAAAACTATAAAAACAACTAAATAAAGTAAATTTAAAAGGAATATTATGAAATCAAAAATAAAAATATGCTCACTATTATAATACCTCAAAAACCAAGCTCAAAATATTAAAAAAAATAAGAAAAACCATGTTTTGAAAATAAAGCATGTAGTCTAAAATAGAAAACAAAATCTAGCTATAACATCTGGCTCCTGCTGCGGGATGAAGTCCTCCTTGTGAAGCTTCAAGAACCTGTAGATCAGTGCCTTCTGCTATTTAACTGAACCTATCTGCTACTCTGCAAAACATCCATTAGGCTATGGAGTCTTTATTCAATACTTCACACACTGGTATATAAAATGAATTTTAAATCTCTTTCCTTCAAAGACTATAAACATGCTTGAGGAATCGTCCATTGACTGGATTAGATAACTCTTCACCATCCAAAGTCTGTAATATAAAAGTATTATTCTCCAAAAATTTTGAAACTATGAAAGGAATAAACCATAAATTATCAAACTTACCATGTTTACCCTTCTGTTCCTTTCTAGCATCCCATATTAATACCATGTCCCCATTGAAAAAGGTGTTTTCTTTAATTTTCCTATTAAACCTTTCTTTGATTTTCTTTCTGTACAGCTGAGCCTTTTCTTCAACTGATTCATGATCCTATTGTGATTCAATTAGTGCATAAAATTTCCTCTGAATGTCACTGGGTTCCTCTTGACTGTCTTGAAGAAATTTCATTACTGGAATACAAAGCTGAACTGGAAACACCACATCCGTGCCATATACCAACTGAAAAGGAGAAGTCCCAATTGCCTTTTTAATTGTTATCCTATCATCCCATAGTGCATATTTCAGCATTGAGTCCCATGACTTCTTATTCTGACTCAACAACTTCTTGATGCTCTGAATAATACTCTTATTGGTTGATTCAGCTAACACATTTCCCCGAGGGTAATAAGGTGTTGAGTGTTTCAAAACAATCCCATTTTCTTCACAAAATTCCACCATAGCTTTAGACTTAAAAGCTTTAGCATTATCAGTCAATAACTTCTTGGGACATCCAAATCTGCTAAGAATATTTTCCTGAATAAAGCTAATTATCACCTTGTCTGTTGCATTTCTTGTGGGAATTGCCTCCACCCATTTGGTGAAAAAATCTATAGCTGTCAATATCCATTTATGCTTCCCTGAGGAAGAAGGATTTATCTCACCTATAAATTCTAAGCTCCACTGCTGAAAAGGAGCATTCACTGCAATAGACTTCAATGGTAAGGACACTAACTTTTTTTTACCGACAAACTTTTGACATGGGGCACAAGCTCTTACCTGCTGATATACATCTGAGAACAGAGGAGGCCAATAGTATCTGGACCTAAATATTTTATAAGCAGTAGCCTTCCAGTATTTATATCCCCCACAAGCACCTTCATGTGATTCTAATATTACCTCCTCAATCTCTAGCTTGTCTAAACATCTGAGAAAAATACCTCCTGGATCTTTCCAAAACAATTGTTGTTCTGTAAGACAATATTCAGTAGCTTTTAACTTCAGTGACCTAGCTGCCTTTTTATCTAGATGTTTAGGACATTGTAAATACAATAGGAAATGTACAATGTCTGCATACCATGTAGATTTTGCATGCTGCTCCGTAATCTTTTCCTTTTCTTGCTCAGCTTGCAATTCTTCCTATATAGGATGTTCTACCATCAAATGAAGGCCTAAAGCTTGACAATTTGAATCAGCCAACAATTTTTCTAAACCTTGTCACTTCACTAGTTTAGTAGGTTTGATGTCCACATCATACTCCATTATCTTAGCAATCCATTTTCCCCTTTTCCCTTCACTATCAGGATGAGTTAATATATCCTTAATGGCAGTATTGGGAACATAAGCAATGACTTTAGAATGTAAAACATAAATTTTGAAAATTTTTAATGCTTTTACCAGTGAATAAGCTTGCTTTTCCAAAGTGCTGGATTTCAACTCTAAGTCCCTAAGAGTTTTGCTGAAAAATGCAATTGGTTGTTCCAGTCCAGCATTATTCTTCTGTAACAAAACAACAGCTAATGCATCCTCTGATGCAAAAGAAAAAGTCAGAAATTCCTTTGAAAAATCAGGACTCACTAGCACCGGTGCTTTTGTAAGAGCCAACTTTATCTTTTCGAATGAATTCCTAGCCTCTGCTGTCCATTTCACTTCCTGGTCTTTCTTCAACATAGCTATTATTTGTTTAATAGTTTCAACAAAATTCGGTATAAACCAATGCAGAAAATTTATTTTCCCAATAAAATATTACACATCCTTCTTGCTTCTAGGAAAATTGATCTTCAAAATGGCTTTAACCCTTTTTGGATCTATCCTTATCCCATTAGCTGGAACCAAATGTCCTAACAAACTACCCTCCTGCACAGCAAAATGTGACTTTTTTGGATTAAGGGACAGTCCATATTTTCTGCATTTCAAGAAAGTTTGTTTTAGGTGCTTTAAATGCTCTTCATCAGACTCTGAAAAAACTGTTATGTCATCCAAATAGATCACCACAAACTTCTCCTTCTCTCCAACAAAGGCTATGTCCATAGCTCTTTGGAAGGTGACTCCAGCATTCATCAATCCAAATGGCATTTTGTCATACATGAAGGTACCCCAAGGGGTAGTGAAGGATGTCTTCTTTCTGTCATCATGGTGCATTTCAATTTGGTTATACCCCGAAAAACCATCCACCATTGAAATCCTCTGAGCACCCACCACCTTCTGGCAAGATTTGCTCAATTTTTGGGTAAAGGATAATTGTCTTTTAATGAAGACCTATTCAAATTATGGAAGTCAACACATAATATTATTTCTTGATTCTTTTTTCTGACAAGAACTAGGTTTGCTACCCATGATGAATATCGAAGAGGAACAATGATTTTAGCATCCAATAATTTTTTAACCTCCTTTTCTATGACAGGAAATAATGCAAGATTGATTCTCCTCAACTTCTATCTAAATGGTTTTACATTAGGCTTCAAAGGCACTTTATGCTGAATAATACTTGTGTCATAATTTTTTAGATCTTCGTATGACCAAGAAAAAATATCAACATATTATTTCAATAGTTTAATGTACCTTTCTCTTTGGTCCATTGAAAGTGCCTTTGAGATCTTCACTATCCTGGGATGCTCCTTTGTGCCAATGTTACAATCCATTACATTCTCCTCTGAAGACTACATATCTAGTTTCAATGGGGTGTCATCCTTTGAAAAAATCCTCTCAAGGGGTACCAAACCCTTGGGAATAAAATTAATTTTCAGCTCAATGATTTTATGACCAACAATTTCATTTTTTGCAAATCTCTCAGTATATTCAGTCCCATCATCCTGCTCTTGATCAATTAAATAATTAGAGAACTCACCAGTCAGCTCTAAAAACCTTTTAATCTCTAGATCATCCTAAAAAACCCTCCATTTCTTGATATTATCAGGTACTGAAGGTCTGTACCTGACTTCTATAGGATACTTTAGCTGAGTTGCTTAGGAATCTTGAAATGTGTAGCTGCTAGAGCAAGTGAATCAACAGTATGGTTATGATCTCTAGGAATATAGGAAATATTGAATGCCACAAAGAAATTATCTATCATGTCCCAGAATTCATTCCTATACACTTCAACAAATATTGCTTTACTTGATAGTTGTTCCTCACCTGCTGAACAACCAACTCGGAGTCGCCATAAACAGAGATTTGCTAAATACCAATATCCTTTGCAGCTCTCAGACCCAATAACAAAGCTTCATACTCTACTGTATTATTTATAGTAACAAATTCTAACTTATACATCAAAATTACCAATTCACCACCAAGAGATATCAGAACAACTCCCGCTCTAGCACCTTCTTTAGATGATGATCCATCAAAATACATCTGCCAAAGTTCATCTTTTTGTTCCATAGTACATTTGACTGGTTTTTCTTTCTCAACATATAACATATCGATAGTATTATCATCACTGAAGTGCAACATGCAAGACCCTAAATCATTTTCAACATCATATAATGGATGATTTGTTGGATTCCTATCATCATTAACAATGTAAGCAAACTGTAACTCTCTATACAACCTCCTATTCTCACCTCCAAAAACAGGAATTGTTGCATAAGAAAAATCCATTTGTAAAGTGCCCCCTACTTTCTTAGCCCAAGACCTAGAAAGAAGCATTCCAAATTTAGGTATGATATCTGCCACTACTACATCCATAATAACACTCTTCATTGGTAGTTGTGTTAAGTTAACCACCATGTCCTTTATTTCTCCCAAACACTTGACAGCTCTAGAATCAAAAGCATACAATTCATGGTAAGGTTTTGTTATGCTTAACCCCAAAGCTTCCATGACTGCTTTTGGCATTAAATTGTGAGATGCACCTGAATCCAAAAGACAATTGTGAATCATTTGATCATGAATGGTCAATGTGATGTAGAAAGGTGGAGATGAAATCGATTCAATTTCAGTTTTCTCTGCCAAAGAAAATCCAATAAAAAATTTAGGATGCTCCTCCTGTAAATTTACTGTGTCTGAGGGTATTTGACTGGCTGCTGAACCCATCGTTTTTAAGACTGAATTCTTATAACATGGATTTTTTATCAATTTAGTAAAAGGAATTGGGATTTTAATTTTGCACAATTCATTTTCAAAGTTAAAATTCTGCATGTTCTTATTCACTTCTTCAACTTCAATAGCCTTCTCTGGATTATCCTGATTCTATCTTTTTTCTAATGCTGGACTAGATGCCTGTTTAGGAGGAAGAACTACCCTCTTTCTAGGGTTTTGAGCCACTTGCTTTGGTCTTGACCTCAAATTTAGTGTCTTCTTAGGCTCAGACTGATATATATCAGTTGTTACTTCAAGGTTTAAATCATCTTCTATCTAAAAAACATTTGCATCATAATATTTAGAATTTAAAAAATCTTCCTTAGTTACAAAACCCTTAGTCAACAAGTCCCCTAAAAGATTTATGTCTGGATTTGTATCTTCAAAATGTCCATCTTCCTCTTCTTCTCCTTCATTAGTGACATTGTTTTGAAGTGGGGGTGGCACCTTTTGATATTCATCTTCTCTTCTTTCTCTTTGTATATCATTATTCCTTGTCTCTCTGGGAATAAACCGAGGTGCAAACTGTCTTCTAAACTGATTAGGATTATTAGGGTTTGTGTCCCCTTCTTGAGCAGGCCTATTGGAATTCTTCTCTAATTCCAATTTGTTTAATTTTGCTGTTAGGATTTTTACTAATTTTTCCATTTCATCAAATTTATTATCTGGTGACTGTGATGCTGTGGGTACTGGAGCAACTTCTTTTTTACCTTTTCTGTCATAAGCTTGCTGATCTGAAATTACTTTTAGTCTATTAGAAGCTAGGATATTGGATTCTACTTCTAATGCTACGTCTTGCATGTTTAACATACTAAGTGGTCTTCTTTCTCTCAGATGTAAAGAAAAATCATGATCAAAAGCATTGGCATAGGTGAGTTTTGCTGAGGTTTCTGAGGGCTTGATTTTTGCAGGAATTCTACCATACATCTTGTTAAATCTCTTAGAAAAATCTGCTATAGTTTCATCTTTCTTCCTTGTTAGGGCTCCAAACTCTGTAATATAGTATGTATGGTCTTTGGTATCACCCCACTACCTTATGAAGACATCCTGAAGTTCCTCAATCAAAGTAATTGAATTTTTTGGTAGTTCCCTTAACCACCTTCTAACCTCCCCATCCAGACTCTATACAAACATTCTCATCCACACATATTTTGCCTCAATGTTTTGGTTATCTACATAGTTGAGAAATGCATCCTAGTTCTCCTTGGTTGTTGTCTCACCTTGTCCATTAAACCTAGGCAAGTAATTTTGGTAATCCCCCCAGGGAGAACATTTAAGGGCTGAGGTAGAACTAAAGGTGCATACCTAGCTGCCACCATCCTATCCATCGTATCTAATGGAGGTTGTTATTGAGCTGCCATTTTTAAACTGACTTGTTTAGATGAAGGAAAAGCTTGACTGGAACTTGGCTGAAAAGGGCTCTTATTGACTTTGAACTGAAACAAAGGGATTTTCCCAGGAGATAGGGTTTTTGACTTTTTGAAGGACTGAGGATCAGTAAAGATTTGAAAAATACTAACAGGTATTGTAGGTGTTAACCATGATGAATCTTGTTTTTATTCCTGTGCAACTGAAAAGGGTGACAATAGGTTAATTTGATCAGGGCTACATAAAGTTGGGGATGATTGTGACTTCTTAATTTTCCTAGATTCTTTCAGAATTTTCTCTAGGTCTGAGACACTCAAGTGTAATGGTGAAGTTGGTCTACCTCTTGTCCCAACTCCCTTAGTAGCCACTGTGAATACTATTTGGTGAAATGTAGTCTTAATGATTTGTTGGTTTTGTCCACCTCTCAAAACCAGTTGAATGATGAATAACCCAGGGAAAGTATGCTTCAGCTTCGTCCCCGGCAACGACGCCAAAGACGTTAGTGCCAGAAATTGTTCTCAGACTACTAAAGAATAAGCCAACACAATCTCATAAAATAAAACTAAGTAAAATAGGTTTTTAGGGTTTTGGTTTTACAATTTGTTAACAAGAGGGTAAAATCTCATCAGGATAAGGAAACCACTAAATCATGTAACAGTGAAGGACTGAGATGCATTATTTATGAAATATAAACCAGAAACAACATAAGCACAATATTGATTTTCACCCATAGTTCACAAGCATTCCATGAATAATAACCTCAAACAAGAAATGAATTTGTCAACAGAGTGACTACACCAATCAGAAATGAAACTAGCAGATGGAATAATATGGGCTTATAGTTTGCATATATATCATAATTAGTCATCAAGAATACATAAGAGTTTTTGAACTTAGCTCCATACACAGTAGCTTGGAAGCCTCCCCTTGTACAAAAATTTGAACCCTTGCTCTTTCTAATTTATGTCTTTTATCTTGGTTACATCCAAAAAAAATAGTTACTTAACTAACTACCTTCTAGGTCAGACTATCGAAACAACTAGTAAGGGAAAGGTTTTCCAAAACAAACTGTTATCTTTACAAAATTTAACTAAAGACACCTGTCATCAATATCCCTTTAAATATCTTTGGCAGCTTCAGCCAAAAGTGTTATCCCCTCCAGAGCTTGTGTTTTTCTTCTGGTTCTTTGCTGCTAAGCTTCTAGATCTTCAACTCTCTTTGATAGTTCTTGATTCTGATGAGTTAAATCTTGGATCTTCTGCTCCAACTCTTCACACATGTTTTATGTCTGCCTTTTCCTCTTCAATGCTTCCTTCGAAACCATGATCAACTCCTGATAATGGTTGTTAATATCCTCAATATTTTCTCTTAACCTTCTATTTTCGATTACCAATCCTTCATTTGTTTCATTTAGAAAATCTATTTGGTACTTGTACTGTTTAACACTTTTTTGAATGTTTTCATTCTCTGAATCTATGACTTTCCCTTCTTGAAATGAAGAATCTCCTTCTGGTAACCAAGGGATATTTAACTTCTTAAAATTTCCTCATCATCTTCTTTATGCTGGTCTGTTACTGTTACAGGAACCTGTTTAGAATTATCTCCCTTAAAACTGTAATCTTTGAACTTTTCTTTAATTGTGTCCTTCACTAGAGAAAGATTCTCAATCACTGAATCTTCTCTCTTATTCTCTACCTGTTCGGACAAGTCTTCATCTTCTTTTAAATTTTCTTGAGATGAGGAATCTTCTGAGCCAATCACAACAATTTTTTCCTTAGCCAATTTTGGGTTCAGAAGTTTTTTCATATTCAATCTTAACTTATTCTTTGGTTTCGTTTTAGGCCTCCAAGTTGACTCACCTAACATTGCATAAGATTTGCCTTGAAACTTTACATTGGATATTAGTACTCCTTCCTTTTTAAATCCAACCATGGATTTTACTTTAGTTTTCTCATTAGGAACTTGTATGTCTTATGATTCCATCTTGGCAGGAATAGAAACATCTTCCATATTCTCTTGGACATTGTTGATATCTTGATCAAGCTTAACTGATTCCTTTTCTTCTTGTTGTTTTAAAACTGTTGCAAGTACTTCTTCCAAATATTTAGATATTTCCAACTGATTATCTTCATCAATCTTCTTTTGCTATCCACCTACAGTCTCTTCAAGTTTCTATGTTGAAGACTCCACTTGAGTAATCCCTTCTACTGCTTCAATAATGACCTCTTTCTTCAATTTTTTAACAAGTCTATGTGATTTAATCATCTGTCTCCTTTTTACTGATCTTCCTTTTCGCTTTGAAACCCTGAACAGAACAAAAATTAATCCCAAGTCTTACCTTTTTTCTGGAGCACAGTACTGATAATCAATTTAATCAATCCATGGTGGAAAATAGACTGTTTAGTGTGATCCTGATGTTCCCTTACCCTACTTGACATCTTCTGTAAGCTTTTTAGGAAGAAAAATGGGAGATTCATCTTTGACTCTTTACTTAAGTGTTGTAGAATCCTAATGTGATATTTAAAAATAGAAGCATATCTTCCCTCACAGGTTATATAACTCTGCAAAATCTTAATTGGCTCCCTCCATTCAGGCTTGAACTTCTGTATATGAACCCCCTTGCCCCAATCTGCTACTACATCAAGCAACAGGAAATTCTCTGAATTAAAGGTAAATGGCTCTTTCTTGAACCAAAAATCACCCTCGTCAACTATACCAGTGGATTCTGCTATCAACTCTCTAGTAAACTCAATATTTAGGGTATTAAATAGGACATTATCTTTATCTAACTCTTGAGCGAACCCATATGAAACTTTTGAATGATAACCATCAATTTTCTCAAAATATTCAAACCAGCCTGCTTCTTGAAACAATTTTGCACATTCAAGAAAAGTTTAATCCCATGCCATATCCAAAGGTTCAGCCTTGTTAGTCTTTCCACTTCTCTTCATTTTTTGTATTGAACTCTAGTTGTTCTTTCCTTCAGTAAATAGTTAAAACTATTTCGAAAGTATCTTATTACAACAACAGACTAGAGGCTGAGAAAATTTAGTACCCTAGCCTGCAATTTCTCAATTGCCCTAATCCATAATAACCCTCTGTTAATACAAATTAGGATTCATTTAATGCTTTCTGGATCTTATGGCATACCTATCACTATGATAGTTCGTAATGCTGAAAATTTGCAACCTCGTCCTCATTGATACCAGAGAGGTCTCCACAGTTCCATCTTTGACAGCCACAATTACCCCCAAACAATTTAATAATTTACCACGATCTTCTCAGCTTCACGTATTCCCATCAAATTCACAACTCACTCAGCATGAAATTCGTGAATGTGTTATCATTAAAGTTCAACCAAATATCCAATCTTCGAGGCTCAGGACAGCTGCAATTTACCTGTGTAATCCTTACTCTATTTTATACATTTGTTATAATGATTTCAAGGTCCTTACATTTATCATCTCACTTTTACAGATGTTAAAACTCCATCGTTTGCAATTTTTAGTCACGAATGAGCTCATTTTATGATTTTTTGAGTGCCCTGATTTTCTTGTAGCACTCTAGTTCATAGTTTCTGCCTTTGCGCTACAGGAATCTCTGATCAATATTTTTTGACAAAAAGGCTTAACAACAAAGGGTTAGATTATATAATCAAAATATGATTAAACCTTATGATATATCTTTTCAACCTTTCAGAAATACATACACCTAATAAGCCCAATAAAACTATAAAAGCAACAAAATAAAGTAAATTTAAAAGGAATATTATGGAATAAAAAATAAAAAATATGCTCACTATTATAATACCTCAAAAACCAAGCTCAAAATATTAAAAGAAATAAGAAAAACCATGTTTTGAAAATAAAGCATATAGTCTAAAACAAAAAACAAAATCTAGCTATAACACCATGTCAGAAAGGCACATCACTTAAATCTAACCATGGGAGGAACCAATCCTCTCACCATGTTAGAAAGGGACAACACTTACATCTGACCATGGGAGGAACCAAACCTCTCTCCATGTCATAAAGGCACAACACTTACATCAGACCATGAGAGGAACCAATCCTCTAGCCATGTCAGAAAGGCACAACACTTACATTTGACCATGGGAGGAACCAATCCTCTCACCATGTTAGAAATGCACAACACTTACATCTGACCATGGGAGGAACCAATCCTCTCGCCATGTCATAAAGTCACGACACTAACATCTGACCATGGGAGGAACCAATCCTCTCGCCATGTCAGAAAGTCACAACACTAACATCTGACCATGGGAGGAACCAATCCTCTCGCCATGTCATAAAGGCACAACAATTACATCTAACCATGGGAGGAACCAATCCTCTCACCATGTCAAAAATGCAAAACACTTACATCAGACCATGGGAAGAACCAATCCTCTCACCATGTCAGAAAGGAAAATCACTTACATTTTACCATGGGACGAACCAATCCTCTCACCATGTTAGAAAGGAACAACACTTACATTTGACCATGGTAGGAACTAATCCTCTCACAATGTCAGTAAGGAACATCACTTACATGTGACCATGGAAGGAACCAATCCTCTCACCATGTTAGAAATACCCTCGGACTCATCTCTTCTCCTTGGAAGGAACCTCGATATGGAGAGCACCAAGCTTCTCCCTGGAATACTCAAACTTCACTCTGGCCATTTCTAGCATAAAAATACATCAGGGCTAATTATGTCCAAGTATAACCTGCGAGCTTCTCCAGGACTGATTACATCCGAGGAAAACCTACAGGACTGTTTACGTCTAAGAAACCTACGAGCTTCACCGGGATCTTATGCTCAGACAACCTATCTCACTGGCTATGCTAGAACTCCCTCTTTCGAGAGATCTCGATCTGGATCACATACTGGAGCTTCACTGCTCCTCTCTGCACCATATCCCTGATGTAGTGATATTTTATCTCGATATGCTTCGACTTGTCATGGAACATCGGGTTCTACGATAACTTCACACAACTCTGGTTATCGCAATATATACAAGTAGAACCCAACTGGAGATCAAACAAATCAGATAGTAACTTCCTCATCCACACTGCCTCACAACTAGCTAAACAAGTTGCGAAATACTCTACTTCGGCTATACGCAGGACTAATTCCTACTAAACCAAGAGATCAAACCTGATCCCATACGGAAGCATCACCTCGAAGTGCTCTTCCAATCAATGTCATTGCCTGCCTAATTAGAATCCACATAACCATGCAAGTTAGTCTTCTTATTTGTATCATTTTCAACTGTACCCTTCATGTATTTCATTGCATGTTATTCAATGAAGTGAGCATGTTTTGGATATGTCAGGAACATTAATGGACAAAACATCTGACAATACATCATGGCCTCAACCATCTCTGATGAAGAATCACTCAATAACTTTAGGTTCAATGCCATAGGTTTCGCTATGTCCTTGCATTCCATCATCCTGAACCTCTTCAAGATCTCCACTACATACTTCCCTTGTCTAACAGAGATTCCATTCACACTCTACCACACCTCCATGCCTAGAAAGTAGTGCATCATACCCAAGTCCTTCATATCGAACTCGACAGCAAGTCTCCTTTTTGCATCTTTAATGAGTTCCTCTTTTCCTGTCAGGAACATAACATTGACATATAACAGGAGCATCATTGGTCTTATAACTTCAACCTTGAAGTAAAGGTTGGTATCTACTTTACTCTCAGTAAAGTCTAGAGCCATCAGTAAGCTGTCCATCTTGTCGTACCATGTCCAACCTCAGGATCTTCTGCAGTCACTCCCTTTGAAGTGAAGCATCATTCTCCTTCTATCTTTCTTACTCTATGTATTGAAACATTATGTAATGGAGTGATAAGTAGCTTCCTCTGCTACTAATATTCTATGTATCCATCTAGGGTCATTGGATACCAAGATCCTCTATATTGAACCTTTTCAAAAGTTCTTCTCGCACCTATCTGTGAGCTTGTCATCCTCTATAGGATTTCATCTTCAACCTTGTAGCAAAGGTTAAGATCTTCATCACTCTAGGTGATCCTCAAGCTCCTCATGTATGTGTTATCCCATGGGTGCCTTTTGAGCTCATATAAGGCCTTCTTTCTTTGTTTGTACACATGAGTCTGACTGTCATGTGTCTCGACTTCCAATGGCTGCAAATGTCTCTTTGTAGTCTATGCCTTCTTTCTGTGAGAAGCCTCATGCTACAAATCTTTCCTTGTATCCCATGATGTTGCTGTCTACTACATGCTGGATCTTGTAGATCCATATGGAAGATACTATGGACTTCTATTTAGGTCTTTGACATCGCATTCTAGTCATCATTCTTCATTTTGGACTATTATAGTGAATCTTGAACTGTTGTCACTTGTTCTTTGGAACAAGTCTCGTCCTTCTTTTCTTTTAGGTGATTGTGTGTGATCTTTCCTACATGTCAAATGCATTAGTTGTATGGTTAGAAACATTTCATAAGGCATATTAATAATGGAAAATTATTGTGCATAAATATATAATCATGCAACTATTTTAGCCAATACAACATTCATCCATATCTCACAAAAAATTTCTAGATGCCTTCCATCTCTACCATGACATAATTGAGATTGTGCACTAATCCAATATATCAACAAAGAGGTTTCATTCCAAATAAGTAGCAATGGAGAGTTGTATAGCACCATGAGCTACTTACCCATCACATGCATATTAGTAGTATACTGCCATTAATGCAAACATTCTACAACTAAACAGTGTCATATAAAAAACTAGATATATAGGAAAAGACAATTCAAATACTTATCTTTATTTGTTTCGTGGGTAGAATCCTTCTTGAGCCTTCAACTTCATCATCTTCTTCATTCATAACATCATCATTTCTTATCCAAATGCTAAGATGGATAAGAGGTTCTTCAAGAATTGATTCCTTCATATTCTTCATCGCTTGAGGGATCTTCTTTGAATTGTGAGAGCTTGATCTTCAGTTGCTCCCATCTTCTCTTCTCTTATTATGAGTTGAGCTTCTTCTTGTGTGCACTTTTCCCAGAGTCCACTGAAGGTAATCACTTCCTTCTGGCACACATTCCTTGAATGAATGAATCCCATGATCATGGGAGGCCATTCAAGGTGGTTATAACAATATCTTATTCTTATTCTATTGCTTCATCATAGGATCAAACACTTCCTTTTGGTGTCTTCAGGGATGACACATGAGAGATGATATTTAATAGAATCTGCAATGATTCTCTTGGCTCTAGCCTTAGCCACATATCCCTCTATGTCTCAGAACTGATCCAAGTCAATTTCTTCAAGGATCATGGAGGTCCTATACTTCCATACTTGGAATTTTTCAGCTTCACCAAGCTTGTCATCAAGCTGGTGTGATAGGTCATTTTGAAATGAGAACCTCAAATGTAAATAGAAAAAGATTAGATCTTACCGATTTGAGGTGTCTGTCCTGGTTCCATATCTGGATGATATAGGGTTTGTCAGAGAAAATCTATTTGCAAAAATTGGAATCTTTCAGATCTGATTAGATAGAAAGATGCACCTCCTCAAGGAGAGCTGAGCATCATACTCATTTTCCCAAAACTATGATCAGAACTACAAAATATTTGATGCCCTAGTTTTCTTCAATTTCTTCTATAGAATTTCCTGATATTGTTTCTGCAATATATTCGAAAGTACTGCTCCTCCGTGTCTGAAAATTCGCATTGAGGTAGCCTCGTTTGTCCTGTTTCTCACAACATAGGTTTTAGCAGAATTGGTTTCACCAATTGGGAATTATGAGAGTTTTCCCAAGGTGACTTATTTCATGACTATTCAACATAGAGAACTTGTACAGACTTCCACATGTCACTGTATCACCTTCGAGGTCTGAAAATTTTACCACATAAATTACAGTTTGTTCCCTATCTGGAACATCTTTCCAAATTTCATTTGGACCTTCGTAGCCCAAGATATAGCAATTTCCCCTAGGTGTCATGTTTAGGGATGAATCCAAGGAGAGGTTGGAACCCTGATTTGGAGGAATCGTATCTCCCAAAATATAGAGAATATGAGGCTGAAACTTTTACATAGGGTAAATCAGGAATGTATCTTCAACCTATAAAAGTTTCGGCTCTTGATCCTTCTCCAATATCGATATATAGCGAATGCACCAAAATGACTAGTTTTAGTCTTTTAGGGTTTTCTGGTCCGGGGTCAAATTAGGGTTTGACTTTCCCAGAGTTTTACCCAACCAAATTTTTTGACCTTGGTCTCTAAATTTCGATTTTGAGGAGGAGATAAATCCTATGTTGGGCTCACTAAAAAATTCCTCTTCTTTGAAAAGCTCTGATTTTCTGCGGTAGTGATAGGTCAAAAACTGAAAATGCCCGGAATCAAATTCTGCTTCGACAGAAAGATGCGCCCTTCAATGGAGAGTTAGCCTAGCCTCCTTTTGCTGATAATCTGTGGAGAGATACCCAAAAAGTAAGAATCCCTATCTTATGTAGCTGCATAGTGTCTTCTTCTTAGGTTAGCTCTGATACCATGTTAGATTTTTATCATTTAATCAATATGATTTAGGATCTTATTTGAGAGAATAACATGCACAACAATAATCACAAGAGACAAGATGCACAAAGAGTTTTCCTTGGGGAAACAATAAAGGAGAAAACCCTACAACTTCCTCAGAGATAGAATGAGCTCCAATAGAAAAAGTAAAACCGAAACACACAAAGATGATCTCCGACAACTGTTCTCTCTCTCACTTGTGTGAGCTCCTCTTCTCTCACTCATGCACTACACCTGAGTGAGTGTGTGTATGTCAAATATAGAGTCTCACTCTCTATTTATACTAGTTTTCCACTTGACAATTACATTACAGGGCTGACCTCACTAGGAGAGTCTAATAACCCTAATACCCCTCAACTATGGGGACTATTTCCCCGACTTACAAAGGAGGGCTAACCTCAATGACTTTGCATGACTTTATTATATTAATGACTCTCTCGATCAAAGGAACATCAGGGTACAATGAAATACAATATAAAATATACAAGTGAATACGTTCCAAAGTTACAAATACATCAACAAAAGCTAAAGTTACAAATTATTTGGTTGATGTGATAACATCTTCCCTTGTTCTAGTACTGAAATAATTTGGTATTAACATCATTTATATATTTCCTTGTGATGCATGGGATCAACCTATGTATAAATCTTTGTAGGCATATATATACGATGCATTATTTGAATGATCAAATGTATACACAACTAGTAGGTGGAAAAGTCAACATGCACCCACTAGTTCAAGAGATTCAACATAGTATTGAAAAATTATTAAGTTTTTGAAAAATAAGTATTAGGTTTGGAAGCTACAAAAAGATGACATTAGAGTGCATCATATATGGTTCTATGGAAGTTAGATTCTTAAAAAACTTAGAATAAAAGGATTATTGTAAATAAAAACATATACCATTGCGATAGGAAAAGGCCAATAATGGATGAGGTGCTAGAGAGGACAAAAAATAATATGGTCTTTATGCGATCTAATGTTGTTTAACATTCAAGTAAGTTATTAAAAACAGTAATATAATCATTATTAAATGATAGATTTTAAAATGCCAGTGGGGGGCAAAGCAAGCAGTAAAGTTGAAATGTTGTAAATGGAAGGTCTCTTGTTTAAATACCCCCCAAACTTACCTGTGTGCCATGGTTCAGGCCCTTTGGACGAACCTAGGGTATAGTTGTAGCGAGATTGGATCCTTGGACCCCATGTCACACTCGTACTAGCGTCATCTCCACTCATTGATTCCCTAGTAAAAAAAAGGCAGATTTTAAAACATGAAGAAACCATACAACAATTTTTTGTTCTTGTTGCGGCATGGAACTTAATTTATGTAGGCATTGTTTATATAATTTATAGATCTATATAAGCTATTTTTCCACCAGAACAAAAAAAATCATGCATTACTAAGGGCCATTGGCCTAACCTTCATTGATAAATTATCAAACATTGATGCACAATTGCATCATTATGCACACAAGAAATCCCCCCCCCCCCCCCCCCCCCC
>LPNX011102252.1:27593-121689 GCA_001517045.1 Pseudotsuga menziesii
ATTTAGATGGGGGATGTGTGGCTTGGGAGACACGACATTCATAACCTACACCATCAACATCTTGTACATGCATAGCAAATGATATTGGAATTGTTATACATTGATGAATTCCAATAATACGCATTTGTCTTGGACCTTGACATATGACTTGATGCCATTCCATGAGTATTTGGTCCATTCGACAACTAAAGCGTCTTGCATGAAGGTCCCTCCAACTTAACCTTAGAGTCTCCATATGTCTCATGTTCAATCAACGCAAAGACCATGCATCCTTTGATGATCTAAAATTATTTCCATAGATATCCACATCATATATATTGCATTCTAACATATTATATTTTTTATGTCAAAATAAGCATTTGTTAATTTTATTTTTTTAAATATATTTTTAATATATATATATTTTTCACTCAAAACATGCACAAGAATCTTAAAAAAATCTTTTAAAAAACATATATATTTGTTATGAAAAAAAACAATATATAATATCTCCAAAGTTCATAAAACCCAATCTCTCTCTATATAAAACAACCTATATGTTGTCCAAAAAGTATCTACATATAGCTAACAACAAAATTGATATTAATAAAAAAAAAGCATAATGGAATTTAAAAACCAAGTATAGAAGAAATAAGGATACCGTACCTTCTTTCTTCCAAAATCATATTGCCCTCAACTAATCCTCTCATTCCTTTAAGAGAGTGTCGAGAGAATCTATACAAGGAACTATATATATATATGAGTAAATTTATTGTGATAAAATACTTTTGACATCTCCATGGATTATTTTTCTATGGGCCTACGCTGATAATTGTAGATTTGAAAAATACCTTGCATCCAATCAATCACCAAATGTCTAATCAATATAGGTAATAAATTTCTCATAGATATTTGAACCCACACCCAACCTTGCTTTAAATTCGAAAATATGTTCTAGAAAGTGTAGAATATCACCAACACTGTTGTAATGGGGTGTGCCTTACTCATCATTAAAAGAGTCCCGAGCTTGTGATTTGTAGTCAACCATCCTCTTCTTCTTTTTACATGTTTACCTTTAAAAATGGGTGAGTTCCAAGCAGGGATGGAATTTGATGGGTAAATGCCTGTCATGGGTTAATTTACCCGTCAAACACAGCTAAGATTTTGCCGAGACTGTCAAAATCTGGCTTAGAATACAGAAAACGTTTCAGATTTTGTTTGTTACCAGCAATTTTGACGGGTGTCGTCATTTGAAATTCCAACCCTGGTTCCAAGCTAAACAAAAGTGGGAAATTTGTAAATTATTCTAATTCCTTTTTGTGAAACTCATATTTCATGTATTCCTTTACAGCACCCCAATCCACACATTTGGGACACTTCTCAGCAACAATATCTCTTCCCATAGTTGTTGAAAATATAAACAATTTATTATCACATGATAATCATTTACAAACATATATATATCTGTATCATGCATGTTCCTCTTTTACATTATTTTTTAAACAAAACATATTTTCTGAAACTTAAAAAAAAATACAAATATTTTGAAGAGCTTTTAATTTCTAAACCTTTTCCACCACTTTTAAAATTCAAATATAAACATATATTTATACTCTATATATATATAATTAGAAATTATATTATAATAATAAAACAACTAACAACCACCAACTCTTAATTAATTTTACCTATATACTACTATACACTCACCCAGATTAGCTAATTATTACTTTTACGTATTCACCCACGTTAAAATTGTTATTCATTTCTTAATATAATAAACAAATTTATTAATTATAATATAAAACTACAAATTATATTATAATTATAAAACCACTAAATGCTAATTACTATATGCTACTATACATTCACCCACATTAACCAAATATTACTTTTACCTATTCACCCACATTAAAATTGTTATTCATTCTTTCGATATAATTAAAAAACTTAATAATTATGGAATAAGTATGCAAACTATTTTTTTTTTCTTCTAAATTTAAGAAAATATAAATTTTGGAAATTAAGTTTTATTTTTTTTAAAATAATTTATTGCCCCCAGAAACTGTGTTTTTATAGTTTAAGTGGAAAAGTGTTCATCTATTCCATATAAATAAAAAATTAAATAAAATGAAAATATGAATGGATGTATTGATGTGTTGTAACATAGTGGAGCTTAGGTAGGGGGAAGTGTCCATATGTCCCATAAAACTAAAAAATAAGAATGCATGCGTCACTCTAATGTATCATAGTGGTAAGAGAGATGTGTAATTTAATGGTGAAAGATTTACAGATTTGATCCCTCTTAAAGCTGTGTAGAATTGAAATCAAATATATCTATACTAATTTATAAAATTAAATTTCTAGGCATGATCGAGATTGCATGCGTAGACTGCATGTTGTTGCGTGAGATTGCATGCTGCGTGAACAACCAAGGGATCAGATATTCACCCTTCCCTTTGCTTCCGACTGGTGTTGGGAATCTTTCAGCCTTTGATACGACTGAGGTGTGATCTGTTCAAGGTCTGTGCAACCTGTCAGAGGCTGAACCTTTTGGAATCATGAATAAGCACTAAACCATCGCAGGAGCCAATGATGTCTGGAGAAGGAGGATCGGGGACCCCTCCACCAATCCCAACTGAAAAAGATGAATTTGCGAGACTAGTTGCTTCATAGAGCAAGAAGACAACCAACGAAGCTTCGTCGAAGTTTGATAAGAGGATCGAAGATGTCCCAGTAGTAGCCTTTCCTCTGGAGGATACCATACGAGTTGCACTCTCTTTAGCTGATCGAACATTGATAGGTCAATTTACCGGTCTATGGTCGTCACCTAAAACCGTTGAGAGTTGGGTACATAGGAATTGGAGGCCTCTGATAACACAAAATGTAGCCTCGTACTCTTTGGGCCGAGGCTACTTCTTGTTTGATTTCGAATCAAAATTAGTTAAGGATCTAATCTTTCGAAATGACCCATACTTCATGGGTCCGCAAGGCCTCTATCTGAAAATATGGACGTTGGATTTCGATCCAGAAGCAGACATACGTCCTAAATCCGTTCCAATCTGGGTTAGGCTCCCAAGCCTGCCAATGCATTGTTGGAATCCAGAATCACTCAAAACAATCGGGAACTCGGGAATATTTATCGACATGGCAAGCCCTAAATACCATTATTCCTGCGTAAGTATCTGCGTTGAGGTGGATCTTGAAGCTAGTTTACCAAAGGAAATCAAAATAACAGTAGGAACTTGGTACCACTATCAAAAGTTGGATTATGAACAACTACCTTTCAAGTGCAGAGGATGCCATGAATATGGGCATTTCCTACGCAATTGTCCCCATAAACAAGAAGATAGGCACGAAAAGGAAGATGGATGGAAAGCAACAACGAAGACCAAAATGAATCAAAAGGGCGGGAAACCTCCAAGAAAGGAGACGAAAAAGTATATGCCAAAGAAAACTCCAATGGAGACAATCCCAATATTACAGAAGGACATCGAGAATAGTTTTGATCCCATGACTATTATAGAAGAAACCAACTTTGATGAAAACACGAAATCAGGAAAAGGAACCGCTTCAATGAGTCAACTCAAGAACGAAATCAATCTTCCGGTTCATCCAGATCCAAGAGCATCAGATTCAAAGGAACGAGGAAATTAGGAGGTTACAAAAGAGGATGTTGACTCTGATGAGGAGAAAGAGGAGGAAGGAGAAATCGAAATGACTTTAACAGATAAGAAAAAAGCAAGAGGAAGGAAATTAGTCAAATAAATAAGAGAGCAAGCCACATATAAAGTCAAGCTCCAAGGATCCCAACCAACCTTGTAAAAACTCCTCTGAATTCCTAGAAACACCTGACAACACGGACAATCCCAGAAAGAGATTTTTTTCGCTACCAAGAGTAAGTAATGAAGGTACTCTCCTAGAACTATAGAGGCCTAGGAAACAAAGCTAAGGAAGATGCTATGAAAGGTCTGATTCAAATATCCCAAACAGATATGCTACTGATCTTGGAGAAAAAGATGGAGAAAGAAACATTTCTTCAACTAAGTAAAAAAAATTGGAAAAAAGGTGGAGGACTCGCAGTCAACTCAAGGGGAGCCTCTAGAGGAATTGGAATGTTGTGGGATGAGCATAAATTTGAGCTCATTGAATCCAAGCAATACATCCATTGGATCTATACCATGCTCCTGCATAAAGAAACTAATATCTAGTTAAGCCTATTCAATATTTATGTTCCTAACATATTTGCTGAAAAAAATATTGTTGGAACTATTTAAGGGAAGTTAGGAGCAACACATCACTGGAAAACATCATTCTAGCTGGTGATCTAAATGTTATTCTAAATCAAGTTGAGAAAAGGGGATGATATTTGGTCAGAGATCCTATTAGGGAACATGTGGATGACCTTATTCTAGATTGGGATCTCTCTGATGTCATTCCTTCTAAAGGGAAGTTTACCTGGACTAACAAGAGACTGGGACCATGTCATATATCTGCTAGACTTGACAGATTTCTTATTCAAGACTCCTTTCTCCTTTTAGGAGTTAATTTCACCTCCAAGATAATGCCAATCAGGGGATCAGATCATAATCCTATCACCCTAGAGATAAAAAAAATGAACAGAATCTTGGATCAATTCCATTCTGATTTAGTCCTCCATGGGATTCTCATAGAGATTTCATGGGATTAATAACCGAAACTTGGTCTGTCCTTGTGTCAAGTTCAACCTTCTATGTGTGGGAAGAAAAGTTGAGAAGGATTAAAAAATATCTCAAGCAATGGGCCAAGTCTATCCCGGCACATGCATAGAATAAAGCCAAAGATATTCTATCATTAGAGGAACATCAACTCACAATGGAAGTAGTACCAATAACAAAATAAGAAATAGAAAAGGAAATATCTCTACATCATGATCTACAAGCTTCCTATAGACAAGAAGAACAGATATGTAGGAAAAAATCAAGAATCCTTTGGCTGAAATCCAGGGATCGGAATACTGCTTATTTCCATAAACAAGCAGAGGCAATGAAGCACTATACAACAGTTCAAGAGATCCATCTCCAAGATCAAGTTGTCATTGATTTTGACAAAATCAAAGAGGAAGCCACTATATATTTTAGTGCCAACTAATTGATTGATCCTATGACTAATCCCACAACGCTTCTGGATTTAGTACCTAAGCTGGTCAAGGAAAATGATAACATAAAAATTATCAAAGGGATCACGCTAAAAGAACTAAAGGAGGATGTAGATGACATGGAAGATGATAAGGCACCTAAACTTGACGGTTTTAATGCTAGCTTCATTAAGATATGTTGGGAAATAATTCATAAGGATTTGCTCAAGATGGTGATAAAATCTCAGCAATGTGAAAAAATTGGTGGAAGCTCAAACTCAACCTTCCTAGCACTAATACCTAAAGAGAAAGATGCAGTTTCCATTGACAGATTCTGACCCATCTCTTTATGTAACATTGGTTACAAAATAATTACCAAAATCATGGCTAAGAGGCTAAAATACACCTTCCCTAGAATCATCCCAGAGAATCAAGGAGGATTCATCAAAGGCAAGAAAATATGGGACAATATCATACTAGTACAAGAAGCTATCCATTCCAACCTAAAGAACCGTGAAAGAGGTATGGTGGTGAAATTAGATCTATCAAATTATTTTGATAGAGTATGAAATTCCTTTTTGATACAGGTGATGATAAGGTGTGGGTTTGATCTCGGATTCATCCATTGGTTTAAAGCATGCATAAGTAAACCATTGATAACACCTCTCGTCAATGGAAGAGCAGCTACTTTCTTCCAAGCTACTCGAGGTCTAAGGCAAGGATGCCCTGCGTCTCCTTTTCTCTATGCAATACAAGCTTCAGTACTTAGTCTGCAACTTGAGAAAGCTAGAAAGGATCAAGAGCTAATTGGTATCAAAATGGCTCATGGAACAAAAGAGATCAACCACACCCAATTTGCAGATGACATGATACTGTTAGGAGGGGAAAGTCTTCACATTGCAAGAAGATTCAAGAATGAGATGGACAATTACTTCCAAGCTTCATACAACAAATTAAATTTAAGAAAGAGCCTGATTTATAGCTGTAACATAAATCCGAGAGAGATGACATAATTTTTTTGTATTATGGGAATAGAAGGAGTTGTGAACTAGGAATAATTCAACTATTTGGGAGTTCTAGTATTCAAAAGCAATCCTAAAACAATGGACTGAAATTCTCTAATAGAAAAAAAATTAAGAAAAAAATCTTGGCATGGGGAGCGATTTGGTTAAACTTGGCAGGTAAAATGGTAATGATAAAGTCAGTGTTGAACAGTTATCCACTGTATCAATGTTCCATGATGCTGGCTCCTAATGGAATACTCACCAAAATCGAAGGATTGTTGAAAAATTTCCTCTGGCAAGGTGGGAAAAATGAAGGAGGTAAAAAATTCGCTCTCATAAGTTGGAAAAAAATAAAAATGCCATGGATGGAAGGGGGTCTCCAGGTAAGAGATCTAAAATTCCAAAACCTTCTG
Organism: Pseudotsuga menziesii; assembly: GCA_001517045.1. Taxonomy (NCBI): domain Eukaryota; kingdom Viridiplantae; phylum Streptophyta; class Pinopsida; order Pinales; family Pinaceae; genus Pseudotsuga; species Pseudotsuga menziesii. The sequence continues at coordinate 34,106 of LPNX011102252.1, forward strand.
TGGAATCTCTTTGAAAAAAAACTGTCATGGAGCAGTCAGGTGATATGCCACAAATACTTCATTGAATCTAGGCTGCGGTGTCTGGAAAATGAACCTATAATGAAGCAAGGCTCCCCAATCTTCATGATCTACAAGAAAGCTCTGTCTAGATTCGAAAAGGAATTGTTATGGATCTTAGGCAATGGAAGGTATGTGGGAATTTCGAATGATTCAATTTTGGGGGAGCCCCCTCTTAATCCCTATCCTTCTCTCTATAATTTCAAAAACCGAACTGATAATAATAGAATCATTTTCTTATGGGATATTTTGAGATGGGAACTGAACCCACCTTATCGCTGGAAGGGATGGTTCCTTCCCGGTTTCCTGGAAGAACTAAAAGAGGACAAGAACCATTTTTTCTCATTGTTATTAGGGTTGACCCCAGTGACAAGAAGAACAAAGGACAAGCGTGGCTGGGGGTGGCATTCCAGGCATTACAAAGCTGTGCAAGGATATATTCACTTCTCAGCAGTTCCAAACGTCCCTAGTAATCCTGTGATTTGGAAAAAAATATGGAATTACAGAAGCCTACCATAAATTGATCTGTTTATCTGGACTTTTATACATGGAAGAACTTTAGCCAGTGAGAATCTCGAAAGAAGAGGATTTATAGGCTCGTTCCGCTGTACGCTCTGTAAATTAAGCAAAGAAACAAATGAACATTTATTTTTGAACTATTCTTTCACCCGAAACGTTTGGGAGATAATGGTATGTCGTGGTTTGGAAAATTAGATATGCCAGCAAGTATCCAACATGTTTTTTTTTTATTCTGGGAACAAATTTATCAAGGCTCCCTCAACTAAAAAGCAGGTCTCAAAGTCTGTTGGTTAATGCTACCAAAATTCATAATGTGGAACATATGGAAAGAACGTAACCAACAGATATTCAATGACAAGGATCAAGGACCAGTGCAAGTTGCAATAAAAATTCACGTTCTTATGGGAGAAACTCTTAGAGAATCCCTTCTTTCTAAGAACAAGATTGAACTAACAATCAGAGAATCAAACTGGTTAAATAATTTCAACATTGTAGATATAGACAAAGCTAAGGCCAGACCCCCGCTTGAAGTTTGGGAAATAAGAAAGGATCATTCTCAGATGGAAATATGGAAGAAGGAAAGGAAACTCTTCAAACTCTTTTTCGATGGAGCATCGAAAGGGAATCCAGGGATGGCCGGAGGAATAGGAATCATCATATCACCCGAAGGGAATAATGAATATGAATACTACTCGAATATTGGAAATGATATAAACAATATGGTTGAAGTGTATGGACTTTGGAAAGGACTTAAATAACTGAAAAATCTAGGAGTAGAGGAAGCAATTGTGATAGGAGAGTCACGTCTAATAATTCAAGCTATGAATGGTAAAATCCAAGGAATAAATTTAAGATTATCTAGATTGATCAAAAGAATCCAATCGATTTCAAGAACCTTTTGTCATCTTGAATTCTTTCATATTCTTCGTGAGCTGAATGCCAAGGCCGATAAAGCAACAAATAAGGCGATCAACCTATAGGCTAATGATCTATATGCTAATCATGAAAGATCCCAAGTTATCCCACCTTAAGTGGGATTGAAATGAGCAACATAGAAAAATAATATAATAAGAATGCAATATTTAGCTTAAGATGATCTCTATAACATCCTATTCAGATCTTATCTTTCATAGATAGATTACTTAAGTAGTTGTTTGATGTTGGAAGTAAAGAAAACTACTGGATATCCAGATTTGGTATGATTTATACCAGATTTTGTATTCTCCTTTAGTGGTTTAACCACTATATTTATAAAATGATCCATAAGAGTTTTTGACAAAAAAAAAATTCTAAACATTTTAATTGAATGCAATAATAATATTATAATTAAATACTAGCATAGAGGGATTGATCTCGATTTAAAACGGATTTATGCTAGTTTAATTCTTTTTTTAAAATATTTTTATTTAAGTAATATGTAATTTATATTTTTCATTTTTTATTTGTCGCCTATAGCATAAAGTGACACGATGTGCCCTGCCCCATATTGGGTTGAAGACCACCTCGCTTCTCTGGATGTAATAAATAATATTAAAATGAAAGAGGGTTAAATTCCTTAAAAATGAAAAATAAATATCCACAATAATAATAATATAATAAAACAATTTTAAATCCATATCTTAAGTGAAATATTAATAATCTTGAATTATAGTTAATTTAGATTCCGTTATTAACCACTTAGTTACAATAAATAATATCATTTAATATAATCAATTCAAAAATGACATATTAAATGTATATAGTAAACTCCTTAGTGACCTTAAAAAGGAGTAAGCTAAGCCAAATTTTAATAAAAATACTCGTTTAATATTTAACATAAAAACTTCACCCAAATTCTTTTACCAAAATAAAAATAAATTAAATTGAAATAGTATAATCTAACATTTCACTCTATTTATTAGCATAATAACCATCATTTAACCATTTTCATTTTTTAATAATATACTTACAAATTTTACCCAACTTATTACCAAAACGAACATCCTTTACCTTTTCACCCCCATTTATTACCATAATAACGATCATTTAACTTTTTTTAAAATAATATACTTACAAAACTTACCGAATTTATTATTAAAATAGAGATCCTTTAACTTTTCACCCCATTTATTACCACAATGGTGATCATTCAACCTTTTTAAATTATATACTTGAAAATTGCACCAAATTTATGACACAATGGAGGTCCTCTTTAACTTATTTATTATGGGACTTGTACACCCATGTGAATAATGAAAGAAGGCAATGCGATTCCTTCAAACAATTTCCGGCCACCTTCCAAAGTGAAAACATGACAATATTTGAAAGGACATTTAATACCAAAAATTAGCAAAGGTCATATGGGACAATGTCTAAAGACAAAATTCAACTTAACTAAGGAAGGAACGAAGGAACAAGGGCACGCTTTTAGGCTGAGTGTAACCCACACCGACACATAAATAACATGATTGTAACCATGGGACCGGGGCTTAAGGACTTCGCTTTTCATTAAAAGACGGACACCGTCCCCACAAAATATCCGGAAAAAATAATTTCGATATCATAGTTTGTTATAGGGGTGGAGATAGCGTGAGTCCAAATTATAAATGAGATCCTACAGATCTGGACACTTAGTCTAATTAGAGGCAGCAACGGAGGCAACAGTGGCCAGAGCTCCAACTCGCAATTTTTTTTTTATACAGCAGAGCTTAAAAGAATTGGATGGAGCTGAAATCATGAGCACTCCGAAGCAATGTCAGTCTCAGCGTAATGCCTGTCAAAATGTAGAAGGATGGTGTTTGAAGGGTTTGAAAGGAGGAGCCGCGCTTATAATGTTCGGTTGGGCTTTCTATGTACTGTTTCTCACCATTTCCACGCACCCATGCTGGACGATTTCCAACTGCTGGGCGTCTCTGGTTATGGGGAGCAACAGAGCTATTCATTTGGCCGAGCCCCGCAGGCTTATGCCCAGCAGTTCCACCGGGCTCGAGCATATTGTCTTCGGAATTGCTTCGTCCGCCGAGATTTGGCAGACGAGAAGACAATACATTGATGTCTGGTGGAAGCCGGGAATAACCAGAGGATTCGTGTGGCTCGATCGCGCGACCAATCTTTCCAGTGATCCGCCGATTAGGGTTTCGGAGGACACTTCAAACTTTAAATTCACGCACCCCAATGCTCCCCGTTCTGCAATTCGGCTCGCCCGGATCGTTTTGGAGACTTTCAGACTCGGGATCCCGAATGTGAGATGGTTCGTGATGGGCGATGATGATACTGTGTTTGTTACGGAGAATCTGGTGCAGGTTCTCAATAAATATGATCATAACCAGTTCTTTTACATCGGTTCCAATTCTGAATGTAGCGAGCAAAATATGGCGCATTCTTTTAATATGGCGTATGGTGGAGGGGGATTTGCTATAAGTTATCCGCTGGCGAAAGTTCTTTCTGAGATCTTGGACGATTGCATTAATCGCTATTCCAGTTTGTATGGCAGCGATCACCGAGTGCAGGCATGCTTGGCCGAGCTAGGAGTGCCATTAACAAAAGAACCCGGCTTTCACCAGGTAAGCCCAGCTTCTCCAATTCTCAAAGCTTTTTTCACCAGGTAAGTCCAGACTTCTCAAATTCTTAAATCTTTGAAGAATGTAAGTCCTGACTTCTCAAATTCTTAAATCTTTGAAGAATGTAAGTCGTGACTTCTCAAATTCTTAAATCTTTAAAGAAAGATAAAATTTGACAGAGTCATTGCAAACAATAGGAATTGAACCAGATCTTTTCTTTGCGGACTATGAATATCGATCACACTTTACCTTAACTTGACAGTATCGGATTCTTATGAACATTTCATTTTATGGGAAAGTTATTTTGAATTGCATGCTTCATATTGATTCGTAAAGTTCGAAATGGAATAACTTCAGTCATCTTTTACTGTAAATTTGACTGAAAAATTCCACAGTAACCTAAATTTTTCATCCAATTTTAGATCTACAACTTTTTCATCCCATTTTAGATCTACCGCATTATACAGAAAATATCTATCAGGGTTCTAAATTCACATCAATTTGACTTTTTTATATGATTAAATTCTGGTTAACTGGGATTATAGAGAAAAGATCTATTAGAGTTCTAAATTCATATGAATAAATTCTGGTTAAATTTAACATTGAAATGTGATCCAGACTAAGTCTAAATTTAGAAGGCAAAATCTGTTTAGAATTTTAAATTCTCAAAAATTTTGACCTTCGACAATTATAAAGAAATTTGCTCCTTAGATATAGACTTTCCTGGTAAATGCTATTGAGAATGTTACTTTAACTGCTTTCCACCATATTCTCGATTTTTACACTATGATTTATCTAGACTTTCATGGTAAATGGTATTGAGAATGTTGCTTTGACCGCTTTCTACCATATTCTTGATGTTTACTTTATGATTTATTATATTTTATGATTTTAGTTTTAATATATCTATTAAAATTATGGCGTGCAAAGTGTTATAATTTTAATTTTGAATATTATTATTAAGTAGTCAATGTTGTTTTTATGATTTTTTTTTGACAAAGTGGTGGAACCACCTCATTAATAGAGTTGTTATTGGCTAAGTAACCACCAACCAGGGGTATCTAAGCCGTCAAAATCACTTAGGGATCGCATGGTTAGATTTTTTGGTATCCTACAGGATTAGAACCAACCACCTTTCAGCTTAGGAAGCATCTTAACCATACCCCGCCACCAACTATTCTACATCTAGCAGATGTTTTTATGATTTTTATGTTAATATTGATTGGTTTTATTATTTTTTTTAGGTTTTTTTAAATTTTAAATTTTATATCTTTTATGGTTTTGATTATATATATATTTTTAAAAAGTGCATTTTTATTATTGAGTAAGTAACTATAATTCAGCGATATTAGGCCACACCAACAACCCTCATGCCCATCCCTTTACCAAGTGAATTAGCAAAATTTGACATTTTCTTTTCAACTTTCTCTTTATTTTTATTATTTATTAGTTTTTATGTTTTTATATTTTATTTTAATTTTTAAAATATTATCACAAAATTATTTTACATATATTATTATTTGAAAAATATAAAAATCAGTAACTATATTTTTAATTTTATTAAACAATAATTTATAGAAAGATTATTATTTTCTCATATTAAATTTTGATTGTTTTTTAACCATGGGAACAACAACCTCTCAAGAGTATATCTAACATCCTGCAAGCTAGATATACCAATAATTTCTGACTTAGCACGGGTAATGAGCAAACCTACCCCCTTGCCGGTTTCAAACTTGTACGAAGATAACACATGTTCTTAACCATTAGGCCCACTTGCTCTTTCACTTTTTTTAAAGAGATGAAAAACATTTTCATGTAAGACATTCTTAGGAGGCTAACACTCTTATTACACCATTAAAAAGTAACTTAATGCTTAGATGATTTGCACCAATATTTTTGGATTTTACCACTTAAGTTTAGGTTACTAAAATTGCATAATACAACTCTGGATTTTTCCCATCACCAAAATCCTATAAAAACAACTACAAAAGATACAAATCATCTTAACATTAACTTGCTCCTATTGCTCATGCTCCTTGAATTAGCTAATGTCTTTTCATCTTTTCAAAAACCTAACAAACTCACCAATTAAAAAAATTAAAAAAATTGTTTTTAGGATTAAAAAAACATTTCAACCCAATTTATCTCTATTTTGAAGTAACTATGTCATTGTGGATGGTATTCAAGCTCTCCCATTTCCAATTAACTATGGCTATCCAAATTTAAATCAAATTTAAATCATTGGAACATTTCCAGTTTACCATGTACCAAAAAAGTTTGTATATTTATTAACTATGGCTATCCAAATTTAAATCATTGGAACATTTCCAGTTTACCATGTACCAAAAAAGTTTGTATATTTACTTTAGGTTCAAGAGCATTTTCAACCCAATCTATTGCTTAGAATTCTCCGTTTTTCCAAGTGCTGTTCATCCAAATTTGAATCGCTTACAGGTTCCACCTGTACCACTCTTATTGTCATACATATAATTAAAAGGCTAAACCCCTGCCACAAACACTAAAAAAAAGACTCAACCCCTCTCACACTTTTAAACCCATGACATAATATAAATATAGAAAGCTATCCATTGCAGGTTCCACCTGTAACACTCTTATGGTCATACAAAAAACTAAAAAGGTAAACCCCTATCACAATTTAAAACATGATATAATATATCAAATGTTTGATTATTGTTGTTCTTCATATTTGACTCCAGAATGTGTTTTTTTTTATTGTAGAAATATTATCATAGAAAATCAAATTTGATCACTGTATATTAAAACTACCCTATAGAATAATGATACTTTTAGGCGTTCAAATTTTGACCCTTACAACTTCAGATAGCTGGTTATTGCATATCAAATTCTTTTGTTGAGTTATTTTGCATTTAAGACCTACATTGAATATCAAAGTGTGAAAGTGTCTAATCATTTTACTTTGGCAGCTTGATCTTCATGGCAGCTTGTTCGGCCTCATGTCGGCTCACCAGTTAGCGCCCTTAATTTCTTTCCATCACCTTGATGCATTGGAGCCCATATTCCCCCGAATGACGCGAGACTCGGCGCTGAAGCATCTCTTGAAGGCCGCGAGGTTCGACCCCGGGCGTGTCCTCCAGCAGAGTATATGCTACGACAAGAGAAGAAATTGGACAGTTTCTGTTTCCTGGGGCTATTCCGTCCAGATTTATAACAGGATCGTGACTCCTCGCATCTTGGAATACCCTATGCAGACCTTCTTGCCTTGGATGTATGGGAAGTTTCCCTTCATGTTCAATACTCGCCCCGTCCCCAAGAACCGCTGCGACAGACCCAGGGTGTTGTTCATGGAGACCGTTAATTCTTATAATAATACTCAGAAGCCTGGCAGTATCGTTAGCTACTACAAGATTGATGATGGTCTCGACAGCAACAAGTGCAATTTGAGTAAAGAAGTTTCAGATAACGTAGACAGAATTGCAGTTTTCTCTGAAGTTCTGAAGCATGATTCGACTCTGGTAACTAAGACGATTCCCTTTCACTAATTTAAATAGAATAATTCCATGTTTTAATCGACTGCGCTGAGATTTTTACGTCTATTTTTGCAGGCTCCCAGAAGGACATGCTGTGACATAGATTATCCTCACGATACCAACAAAATTGATATGTGGATTACTGTAAGGAGTTGCCGTCATGGCGAATCGGCGTTTCAGGAATATGGTTGACAGTTAGGTTTAAAGAGAGTAGTATCATTCATTATTTTTTCTGATGAATGGTCGTTACAAGGGCCAGCGGGAGGAGAGGAAGTTAAGAGTGGGATTTCATGTAAAATTTTTTTAATCAACAGTGAATGGATGTATTTTTCAAGCTATTTTTTTCTGTTTGTTGCAGAGAGCATATGACCATTCATGTGACAGGACATGACGCTCCAAAGCCTTTGCCTCAGGAAATGTTAAATGGCCATTGCAATGCAAAGCTTGCCCAAAGGGGACTGACTTGACTGCTTGTCATTTTTCTGTTAAATGGAACCGGCCTGACTGCTTGTCATTTTTCTGATAGATGGAACCGACCTGACTGCCTGTCAATTTTTTGTTGGTTAAAGCTCAATTTATTTAGATCGAAATACCTTTGATGTTCTTATTTTTATCAAATCGAAATAGAGAAGAATAACCTTTGGACGAATAATTTTATTTTAGCATGTATGGCCCTCTTTGATGTCATTATAATCAAATTACTTTAAATTTTGTATTGAAAATGTTTAAAAGGTTATCACTGTTGTTAGAATGAACCATAATTGATTGGAGTATATATTATAAGTATTTATTTGGAGTATGTATTATAAGTATGATGATAATGTTTGTTAAAAAAATTTAGAGCATATGTTATAAGTTTGTGTTATTATTGGGATTATGATTAAAAAAAAAATTGTTTAGTTTAATTGGTGTGGGTTTTTTAAATTTTTATTGTTTTTTAAGTGTATTATAATTTTTCAATAATTCTAGACTTGATAGTATTTTTAATGGTAATAATATTTTGCATTAAAGTGATTTATTTATTTATTTTCAATTCATTTTAAATAAAAAGTGATTTTAACTAGATTATGAAGTTAAACAAATTTGGTATGTAATTTTCATTAGAATTTGAAGCAATTTGAAGAAGATGCTTAACTTTTATGTCATTTATCTTGTACTTGTGATTTACATCAAATACCTAATCATAGCTATATTCTCAATGGATAAAATCATAATAAGACAATCTAATTAAAATGTTTTGAAAAAAACCTATACTATGACTTGGTGAAACCTATTTTCAACTTATAATGACAATGTTTATCCACTTGCAATCATCACATTGGTCATAGATTCATAAGATACATATCTTAAATATGTTGCACAACCTTTAAGAAAACAATGTCCCTAGCTCTCCCACAACTTATCCGTTGGCTTATTTCAATAGATCACTTATAAACAATGAGACATCTCATTACCCTTAAAAATACGTCCCTCTTCATGAATTTATGTTGTCGAAGCTTCTAAGGATGGGGAATTATCCTTTGGACCATTGTCCCCATCAACAATAAGGCACAACTCTTTCATAATACTCATTCTCAAATTCATGATCTTTGTAACATCTCCAAATTTCGTAATTAAAAAAAAATTAAATAAATCTCTAACTCCAATTATAAATAATAATTACATCCATACAATCTTTAACTTGTGTTTTAGTCGTTTAACCATCGCACATAAATGATATATTATGACAATATTATGGTGTGACTTACCGTTATGATGACACTACTTTAATTGTCGTTTGTTTATGAAAGGATGTCATGTTTATTTTCAATCATTTACAGTTGGTGTATTTATTGGTTAAGTTCTAGATTACTTGTTAACCCTACTATGAAGCTAGGAGAAAGGACTTCCAAGGTCTTACTTAGCTATCTGGCTAACAAAAATTACTATCAAATCTTTTTGCAAGTACATAACCAAAATAGAGCTTGCTTTGAGGTGATAACACACCATGCCTAGCTAAAGATAACAATGAATTAACTATGCTTAAGGGAGGCCAAACTTTCCTATGTCATGGAACCATAGTGCTTAACTAAATGAATAAAACAAGTAATATATCTATGGCCTCCATGGTGTAAGTTTGATGGTTTTTAATACTATAGAGATTGGATTGAAATACTAAAAATTCAATGTGGCATTGTACCCAACCACGTGATGGATTTTAAACCTCCAATTGGAAAGCATGAATGTCTATTCGAAAACCTTAGGGGTTTAATACTCCTTGTTTTTTGTTATGGGTTTGGTCCCTGTGTTATTTGTTTCCTGCACAATAACAAGAGAAAAAAAGTGAGACTCAACCTCTCGGATTCTAGGCATCGGCCTTGGCCTTGCAAGCTAATAGCCTCACATTCTTGACTTTGTATTTGGCACCAATTTGTTTTACAAACCGTCAGTTCGCAAGTCTGAAACTCTGTATACTTGGTGGATTGTCTGCATCGTTCCCTTGGAATTTCAACACCATGTCTACTTCCTCGAAGGTAAGTTGTCTTGGTTTATACTATTATCTTGTTGTGGTTTCTATTGTTTAATTTTTTTAAAATTGAATTTAACCCTACGTGGTTTGTTGCAGGAGATTTCTACTGAGGATAAAAGAACTGGTCTATGTAATGTCATCGTATGGTTTGGAAAGACCTGAAACCTCACCTCCCTTGATCTCAGTGGATCTGATGGTTAAGGCTCCGCTGCTCTATGACTGGGCCACATTCTCCTGAGTTGGAGAAATCCTATGTTTTTTGTTGTAACAAAATCGTAAACCCTATTCAGTTCTACCCTGAGGCATTTATAATTTGGTTGTAAGTGGTCCTCCTCGACTGTGGAGTCGAAGGGACTATACAATGTTTACTTAGCTTAGCAGTGACAACGCTTTTTTTGTGGAGTGTTTGAGCAGTTGTTTGACTGTCGCTCCAAACTTGTAAATGTTTGTTTTTATAAAGACATTCATGTAAGGGTTTTTCTGTTGAAAAATTCACAGTCGTTTGATTCCTAAATGTTGTCTCGATTTTTACTTTGTAGTTTCGTTTTTCTAATAAGCTTTAAAGCCAGAAGGCCGCTTGTATTCTTCAACACTCCAAGGTTAAAGCAGTAGTTTAAATTTGTATTGATAGGGCCGTGAGGCCTCTGTGTTGTTTAAGCATGTGCTTCGGTGTTAGATGTATATGGATTAAAAAAAAATTCATTGTCTGAAAGATGAAGATGTAAGGCTGTTTACAGATAGAGAAACGAACATAGTTGTGTGCACGGTTATAATTTCCCCTCAATGGTTTTATTATCGTTATTTCTAAATTAATATTTTAGGTTGTGAGGCCACGGTGTTTATCTTAGCTTTGTTATTGTTTACATTTTGATGGTTTGTATGCATGTAAAAATGTTTTGAGCCGCAAGTCTTCAACATAAATAACGTTAATGAGTTTACAAACAACAAATACCTACAACCTGCAAGTAGTTCAAGAAATTGCAAAATATTTCTAAGTTCAACTGAATGGATAACTTGTTTTATGTAGAACTTGCGTAAAGAAATTGATGGGTAGTTTAAATTATTGACTATGGCCTTTATCTATGTGGATTTTAATAAAAGTAGTTCTAAGCTTCTATTTTGGCTGCATGGCCTCGATAGGGTTCGATCTGATGACCTGATGATTAATAAATGATATTTAACTTGTTTTGCTTAAGCGGATTATTCTAAGGTTTAGTTATTTATATTTTAGATTATAACCTAAACCCTCTAGCTTAAATAAATATTTTAAAATTGTTTGGCTAGACTTGTAGTTTATTGTAATTTATAATAAACCTTCAGCCATACTATAGAATTACTATGAATATACTCTGAAATCAGTTATTTAATTTGTAACATTACATTTTAGATATTTTTGCATATTACTTGGTAAAACTCTTGCAAAGTTAATAAGATATTCTATAGGAGTTTTGAAATGGATCCTTAGAACCCTAGTTTAGCCTGGGTGAAAATTTAAACCTTTTTTTAACTGTAATAATAAAGTTGCACTTTATAATAGACCTTTAGCACAAATTTATAATTAGTAGAAACCTTTTAGTCAGAACCGTTGTTCTTTAATCTTAGATAGAAAACCGGTAAGTTTTACTATTACATATACTGTACTATCCTAGATAAATCTATGAGCTAAATAAAAAGTAAAAAGAGTTACTTTGTTTTTAGTAGTGGAAACAATAATCTAGGAATGTATTGAAATGAAATTGCCAAGTGAAATTCGGTACTATAAAACTTGGAATCTGTGACTACTATGAACAAATAATTCTACTATACTCTACCATTTGCCATTAGATTTTGGAAGGGGAAAGTTGTAGCATTCATTGCAATAATACTCGGAACATAAGATCTTCCTAACCTACTTTCTTGAGTAATAATTTCTTGGTTCAAAGAAATCCATAATCATTCTTAAAATTGTAATAAATATATGAAGTAATTTTACAGCTAATAAACAAAAATAGTTTAGAACATGGATAATTGAAGAAGGGGGACAAACACCCAAAGGAGACCGTTCCTCCCAACCGTCTCCTGAAGCATCCAAGATTACTTGCTTTAGGACCCCTGAGCTTGTTCACTTAACCACTAGGACGAAGTTGATGTGTAACAACCCACAAAGAAAATATTTGCAACTTAGCACTCAATAGCATACTTAACTCTCACCAATTTCACTTTAGCTATCCCCTCATTGAATTCCTCATGTCTCTAACTTTTCATTTTGCAGCAGTCACAGTGTTCATTCAATTAGAATAGAATTTTGTGAGTCGCCTGATCAATTTGATGGTATTTATAATATTTCCTAGGTCTTTGGGTCAGTTTTGAAATTAAATGAGCCACCGGCTCAGTTCCTCCTCTCAGGGAACATGACCATAATTTTAGGGATTTTGCTTCCCGCAACAGCTAGAAAGTGAAATGCTAGTGTTTCCAATTGTCATTCAGCCTTCTACAGTTGCTCATTCCTCCTAGTGGGTCAATGAACTCTTTCAATAGTCTCCTTTGGATATGTGTCTCCATTTATTTATTTTAAATAAATAAATATTCAATTACAGTAATCCTTGACCAACTTGGTCATAAAAACTTTACAGTAACGTTTAACATAATGTTTTCTCAAATAAATAAAAATATTTATTTTTCATTTCTAGGTAGGTTACAAACACCCCCCCCTTAAGCTCAACAATGTCCTCGATATTGCTTAAGTTTATTCTGAATCTTCTTGGAATAGAGCTGGATATTCCTCCCGCATATGACTCTCCAATTCCTAGGTTGCTTCATTTGGACTGAGGTGCTTCCACTGCACCTTTACTTGTCCAATGGCACAATTCCAGAGAAAATTTCCCCTCTTGTTGAGTATACAGTCCAGCTCCACTTGAAAATATCTTTCGGGTTCTACCTGAATAACATTCCAGTCGATCACATGAGTAGCATCGTGCACATACTTTTTCAATATAAAAATATGAAATACATTATGTATTCTAATATTAGGTGGCAAAACTAATTGATATGCCATTGGTCCAACTCTTGCCAATATTTCAAATGGTCCACAATACCTGGGTGCTAATTTAGCACAACTCCCCATCTTAAAGGAGTTATTTCTAGGTTTTACCTTGAAAAATACATGCTCACCTACTTGGAATTCTTTCTGAGTTCTTTTAAGGCCTGCATGACTCTTTTGTCTATACTGAGCAGTTTTCAAATTGCTTTGTACCTGTTTCATGGTTAGTTCTAGTTCTTTTAACAAGTCATTTCCTAACATCAATCTGTCAACCAAATTACTTCATGAAATGGGAGTATTACATTTCTTTCCATACGATACTTCAAAAGGAATGAGTTTAGCTGTAGCTTGATAATGATTATTATACAGAAATTCAACTAAGTGTAAATAATCTTCCCATTTCTTTGGATAGTCTCTAACATACATTCGTAACATGTATTCTAAAACTTGTTTGACTCTTTCTGTTTGTCCATCCATTTGCAGATGATAAGCAGTGCTGAAATACAATTTACTATCTAGTCCTTTAAACAATGATTTCCAAAAATTACCAATAAACTTAGGATCTCTGCCAGAAATTTTTACCTTCGGAATACCATGTAACCAAAATTTTTGCTTCATAAAGATATCAACAATGTTAGCAGTCTTATGAGTTGTTTTAACATGTATAAAATGTGCTTCATTGCTTAGTTTGTCTACCACTACAACTATAGAATCATTTTGTTTCTGATTTTTAGGCAATCCAGTTATAAAATGAAGACCGATAATTTCCCCTTTCCAATTTGGAATTGGCAGTGGTTGCAAAAGACTTGTTGGGTGTTGATGCTCAACTTTAACTTGCTAACATTCTATACACCTAGCTATATATTCAGCAACTTCATTCTTCATATTAGGTCGGGAATAATCTTTCCTTAGCATAGTTATCATCTTTTGGTACCCCATATGTCTAGAATAATGACTTTTATGTACTTCATTTAAAATTAGTAGTTTAATTTCGAGTATGTTAGGTATATAAAGTCTATTTTTATACAACACTAAGCCTTTTTCATTTAAACTGAAATATGTTTTTACATTTTTAGATTCATTATTAGTTACTTTTTCTCTTAGATTTTGGTATTCCTTGTCCATTTTTATCGCTTCTTCCAATTTATCATCTAATTCTATTTTGTATCTGTTAATAGCAGCTATAAAATTCATTTTTGTATTTTTGCTTAAGGCATCAGCCACTTTGTGAGTCCTTCCCTTTGATTTGTTTGATCTCAAAACCATATTCACTAAGGAAGGCTAACCATCTATCTTGCCTTGCATTCAAATTTTGTTGGTCAAACAAATATTTTAAGCTTATGTTATTAGACATTAGTAAAAATATTTTACCCCTTAGATGATAGCGCCACATTTTTAGAGCATGGATTATGGCAAATAGCTCTAAATCATACGTTGCATAATTATTTTCATGTTTTTTTAGCTTCCTTGATTCATAAGCTATCATATGACCTTCTTGTGTTAGTACTCCACCCAAACCTTCATTGCATGCATCAGTGCACACAACGAAATCCTTGTATGGATATGCTATTTTTAGTATAGGTGCAGTAGTTCACAATTCTTTTAATTTATTAAAAATTTCTTCACACTTTTGATCCCATAGGAATCTTTTTTCCTTTTTCTGCAAAGATGTTATGGGATTCGCGATCTTTGAGAATCCTTCTATGAATTTTTGGTAATAACCAGTAATTCCCATGAATGATTGTACATTTGATACGTCTTTGGGAACAGTCCATTCCATTATTGCTTTTATCTTGTCCGAGTCTACTGCTATTCCTTCCTTGGATATTACGTGACCTAGATATATTGTATTTTATCTTTAAAGAATTCACATTTACTAAACTTAGCATACAATTTATGTTCTCTCAAAACTTGTAGTATTATCTGCAAGTGTTCATCATGTTCTTCTTTCATTTTTGAGTAAATTAATATGTCATCTATGAAGATGACTACAAATTTATCTAAATATTTACTTAAGACATTATTCATTAAGCACATTAAAGTTGGTGGAGAATTCGTTAGACCAAAGGGCATAACTACAAACTCATAGTGCTTGTATCGGGTTCTGAAAGCAGTTTTAAAGATATCTTCGTCTTTAATTATGACTTGATGATATCCAGATCTCAAGTCTATCTTTGAGAATATCGTCGCTCTGCATATCTGACCAAACAGATCATCGATGCAGGGCAAAGGATATCTATTTTTAATTGTCATTTTATTTAGCTAATAGTAGTCTATACATAAACGTAATGTACCATCTTTCTTTTTAACGAATAAAACTAGTGCACCCCAAGGGGATACACTTGGTATTATATAATTCTTGTCTATCAATTCTTGTAGTTGTATTTTTAATTCGTTAAGTTCTAATATGTTCATTCAATAAGGATCCCTTGAATTAGGTACAACTCTTGGTACTAACTCAATAGTAAAATCCAGATCTCTCTTTGGAGGTAATCCTGGAATTTCTTCTGGGAAAACATTTGAGAAATCTTGTAGGATCGGAATATCATCAAATTTGAGCTTATCTTCTTTGTCCATGTGTTCGTTATTTATTATATGTACAACAAATAATTTACAACCTTTTCTTACAGCCTTTTTTATTTGTAAAGCTGAGATTTGTCTCACAGAAACTTTCCTAGGTATCACTTTGAAGACAATTCTTTCTCCTTTATCATTTAAACAGGTAAATGTTTTCTCAAAAAAATTTAAAAATACTTGATGTCTTTCCAACCAATCCATGCCTATTAAAATAACATAGGACCCTAACGGTAACACATT
The DNA here is from genome assembly GCA_001517045.1 of Pseudotsuga menziesii. Lineage (NCBI taxonomy): Eukaryota > Viridiplantae > Streptophyta > Pinopsida > Pinales > Pinaceae > Pseudotsuga > Pseudotsuga menziesii. Next base: position 50,078 of record LPNX011102252.1, read on the forward strand.
TAAATTTACTTGAGTTTTTAACTGACTCATGAACATTTCACAGCTTTCAACATAATTGACTACTTTTCTTTTAGTTCTTGTAGCTAACTAAACCAACCAATACTTTTCAAACTTTTTCAAAGATAAATTGCATTTTTTTGCTATGCTAGGTGACACATAGCTTAAAATAGAACATGGATCAATCAAAATAGAAACAAACTGGTTTTGTATCATACCTTGTACTTCCACCATGGAGGTTTGATGATCAACCTATCGACTCTCCAAGGTTGTGTTGATTCTGGGCATTTCATTTTCTACATCACCAATTGTTTCCTCCTCCTTAATGGTATGTGCATTTTTGTAGTTTCTCCTTCTGTTTGGACATTCATTTGCATAGTGAGGTCCCTGACATTCCCAACACTTCAAAGGTTCTTTTTGTTCATTGTTTTTAACATAATTATTAGGCATGTTTTTGCCTTTTGGTGCTGTAATGTTTTGTTGTGTTTTACCTTTAAAATATGTTCCTAGATAAGTATTCTTAGAGAAATTTCAAGAATTAATTTCGAAGTTTTTATTAGACTTTAAACCTTTTATTTTCTGGTCAAAGTTATTTGCTCTCTTATTCTTCCAGTTAGGTATGATTTCTCTCTTTTTACTTTGTTTGTAACAAAAGTTAGCTTTTCTCATTGCCTCTTCAAGGGTATTTGGATTATCAAACTCAATTATGTCTTTGAAACTAGTAGGTAAACATCTTAAAAAACTTTGTATCTTAGATTTTTTGTCAATTATATACGGTGCATATCTTAGTAAACTTAAAAATTTACTACTTAACTCTTTCATTGACATTGAACCTAGTTTAAGTTCATAAAACTCTTTATCTCTTTATTCATAATACTGTTCAGATAAGAATTCCCTTTTAAAGTATTTTTTAAAGACTCTCCAGGTTAAATATTTTTCTTTAAGGTTTTTTACTCTTTTTATGTACTGCCACCATATAAATCAGCCTTTCCGGTTAGGTTGTAGATATCCATCCATGATTTCAGTCTATCAGAGTAGTTATAAATATAAAAGTACTTTTTCATACCCGATAGCCAAGCCTCGAATTCTTCCCCTTTTTCTACTTCTCAATTAAACATAGGAGGTTTTATCTTTTTAAATTCTCCTAAAATATCTTCATATGTTTTATACTTCCTCTTCCTAGGACCACTGTTGCTGTCACTACATTCACTTGAGTATTTATACTTTCCTCTATGTGACATTATTTTAATTCCTGAAGAATATTTTCTTTCACTATCAGAAAATTTTAATTTCTTACCTTTATGTTTGTTGGATACTGTTCCAGATTCAATCTCATGTTCCTTTCTTTATCTTTGCCTCCATTGTGAATTTTATCTAGTAATATATGATTTAGTTCCTCCTGATATCTTAAATAATTCTTTCATTATCTTCCTTTACTGTTTGTAGTTCAAATCTTAAATATTTTACTGTTTGAAGTAGTTATGATGGTTGATTATTTAATTCCACATAAATCATTATCTGGATTATTGTGATGGTATCCATCTTCAACAGATGCTTGAACTCCTTCCATTTCTTGCAAAATACAAGTTTATATTTCTGTACATAAATAGTTTTAAAACATGATCAATATATTTTGTTTCCTTTTTTGCATGTGAGTGAGCCAATGTTCAGGCCCAGTGTTTGGAAACTTGCTTTGATATCACATATAACATATCCAGATTTCGTAATTTTTTTTTAAAATAAATATCTAATTGCAATTATAAAGGATAATTACATCCATACAATATTTAACTTGTGTTTTAGTCATTTAACCATTGATAAATGACATATTACGACAATATTATGGTGTGACTTACCGTTATGACGACACTACATTAATTGTCGTTTGTTTATGAAAGGATGTCATGTTTATTTTCAGTCGTTTACAACTGGTGTATTTATTGGTTAAGTTCTGGATTACTTGTTGACCCTACTATGAAGCAAGGAGAAAGTTCTTCCAAGGTCTTACTTAGCTATTTGGCTAACAAAAACTACTATCAAATATTTTTGCAGGTACATAACCAAAATAGAGCTTGCCTTGAGGTGATAACACACCATGCCTAGATAAAGATAACAATGGATAACTTTGCTTAAGGGAGGCCAAACTTTCCTATGTCATGGCACCATAGTGCTTAACTAAATGAATACAACAAGTAATATATATATGGCCTCCATGGTGCAAGTTCGATGGTTTTTGATACTATAGAGATTGGATTGCAATATTAAAGATTCAATGTGGAATCGTACCAAGCCACGTGATGTATTTTACCAGCTAGAAAGCATGAATGTATTTTTGAAAACCCTGAGGGTTTAATGCTCCTTGTGTTTCGTTATAGGTTTGGTTGCTGTGTTATTTGTTCCCTGTGCAATAACAAGAGAAAAAAAAGGGAGAGTTGAGCTCTCGGCTTCCAGGCCTCAGTCTCGGCCTTGGCCTTGTAGGCTAATGACCTCACATTCTCGACTTTGTATTCAAAGCACCAATTTGTTTTGTAAACCATTAGTTCGTGGGTCTGAAACTTCGTATACTTGGTGGAATGTTTGCATCGTTCCCTTGGGCCTTCAACACCACGTCTAGTTCCTCAAAGGTAATTTTTCTCAGTTTATACTATTATCTTGTTGTGGTTTCTATAATTTATTTATTTTTAAATTGAATTTAACCCTGCGTGGTTTGTTGCAGGAGATTTCTGTTGAGGTTGCTACGAGGATAAAAGAACCAGTCTATGTAATGTCATTGCATGGTCTGGTACGACTTGGAACCTCACCTCCCTTGCTCTTAGTGGCTTTGATTTTTAAGGCTCCGCTGCTCTGTGACCAGGCGGCATTCTCCTAAGTTGGAGCAATCCTGTGTTTTTTATTGTAACAAAATGGTAAACCCTATTCGGTTCTGCCTTGAGGAATTTATAATTTCGTTGTAAGAGGTCCTCCTCAACCGTGGAGTTGAAGGGATTGTACAGTGCTTACTTATCTTAGCGGTGACAAAATGCTTGTTTTTGTGGATTGTTTGAGTAGTCGTTTGACTGTCGCTCCAAACTTGTAAATGTTTGTTTTTATAAAGACATCCCCGTAAGGGTTTTTTTGTTGAAAAATATAGAGTCATTTGATTCTTGAATGTTGTCTCAATTTTTACTCTGTAGTTTCGTTTTTATAGTAATATTTTAAAAGTCGGAAGGCCACTTGTATTATTTATCACTACAAGGTTAAAGCAATAGTTTAAATTTGTATTGATAGGGTTGTGATGCCTCTCTGTTGTTTAAGCATGTTCTTCAGTGTTATATGTATATGGATTAGAAAATCCTTCATTGTCTGAAAGATGAAGCCGTAAGGATTTTTTTCGGATAGAGAAACGAACAGAGCTGTGTGCATGGTTATAATTTCCCCTTAATGGTTTTATTATCGTTATTTTTTAATTAATATTTTAGGTCGTGAGGCCACGATGTTTATCTTAGATTTGTTATGGTTTACATTTTGATGGTTTGTATGCATGTAAAAATGTTTTGAGCTGGAAGGCTTCAATAGAAATAACATTAATGAGTTTAAAAACAACGACTACCTACGACCTGCGTCCGGTTCAAGACATTGCAAAATATTTCTAAGTTCAACAGAATCGGTAACTTGTTTTATGTAGAACCTGTGTAAAGAAATCGATGGGTAGTTTAAATTATTGACTACGACCTTTATCTATGTGGATTTTAATAAAAGTAGTTCTAGACTTCTATTTTGACCGTATGGCCTCGACAGGGTTCGATATGGTGACCTGATGATTAATAAATGATAATTAACTTGTTTTGCTTAAGAGGATTATGCTAAGGTTTAGTTATTTATATTTTAGATTAATATCTAAACCCTAGCTTAAATAAATTTTAAAAAAATGTTTGGCTAGACTTGTAGTTTATTGTAATTTAAAATAAGCCTTTCGGCCATACTATAGAATTACTATGAATATATCCTGAAATTAGTTATTTAATTTGTAACATTACATTTTATATATTTTTATATATTACTTGGTAAAACTCTTGCAAAGTTAATACAATATTCTATAGGATTTTTGAAATGGATCCTTAGAACCCTAGTTTAGCCTGGGTGAAGGTTTAAACTTTTTTTGACTGTAATCATAAAGATGGTCTTTATAATAGAAATTTAGCACAAATTTGTAATTAGTAGAAACATTTTAGTCATAACTCTATTCTTTAATCTTAGATAGAAAACTGGTAAGTTTTACTATTACATATACTGTATTATCCTAGATAAATCTATCAACTAAATAAGAAGTAATAAGAGTTACTTTGTTTTTAGCAATGAAAAAGTAATCTAGGAATGTATTGAAATGAAACTATCAAGTGAAATTCAGTACTATAAAACTTGGAATCTGTGAGTAATACGAACAAATAATTCTACTATACTCTACCATTTGCCATTAAATTTTGGAAGTGGAAAGTCGTAGCATTCATTGCAATAATTCTCGGAACATAAGATCTTCCTAACCTACTAGATTTAGTAATAATTTCTTGGTTCAGAGAAATCCATAATCGTTCTTGAACCTGTAATAAATAAATGAAGTAATTTTACAGCTAATAAAAAAAACAGCTTAGGACCCAAATAATTGCAGAAGGGGGAGAAACGCCCAAATGAGACTGTTCCTCCCAACTGTCTCCTGAAGCAGCCAATATGACTTGCTTTAGAACCCTCGAGCCTATTCACTGAACCACTAGGATGAAGACGTTGTGTAACATCCCACACATAAAATATCTGCAACTTCGCACTCAATAGTAGACTTAACTATCAAAAATTTCACTTTAGCTATCCCCTCATCGAATTCCTTATGTGCCTGACTTTTCAGTTTGCAACAGTCACAAGGTTCATTCACTTGGAATAGAATGTTGTGAGCCTCCTACTCAATTCGATGGTATATATAATATTTCCTAGGTCTTTGGGTCAACTTTGAAATTAAATGAGCCACTTGCTCAGTTCCTCCTCTTAGGGAACATGACCACAATTTTAGGGATTTAGCTTCCTGCAACAACTAGAAAGTGAAACGCTAGTGCTACCGCTTGTCATTCAGCCTTCTACAACTGCTCATTCCTCCTAGCGGGTCGGTGAACACTCTTTCAATGGTCTCCTTTGGATATGTGTCTCTCCATTTAATTTTTTAAAATAAATAAATATTCAATTACAGTCATCCTTGACCAACTTGGTCATAAAAACTTTACAATAACTTTTAACATAATTTTTTCTCAAATAAATAAAAATATTTATTTTAGTTCTAGGTAGGTTACAACTCTTAATAAGGAAGGAGCTTAATGTATTTCTTATAAAAATGTCTCTCTTCATGAATTTATGTTATCAAAGCTTTTAAGGATGGGGAATTAGCCTTTGGACCATTATCCCCATCAACAATAAGGCACAACTCTTTCATAAAATTCATTCTCAAATTCATAAAGACTTCATGGTCATATATGTTTCATGGTTCAACGTATTTAATGTATTTCTAGCATTATCAAAGTATGGCCCATCTAAATATGCCCAACATGCTTCCTGAGAAAATTGATAAAAAAATCTTGTTAAATTTTCAATAGCAATCCCAATGATAAAAGGGCCTTTGATATACTAAGGTTCAATTGGAAAATTGTTTACTATCAATATTGAAATGGTGGTTGACCATATTGTTCAAAATTAAATAGACAACTTAACACAGTTAACATTGGTTTAAATATGATCTTAAGATTGTTTTGGAGTATATGGCTACTATATTCATCCCAACGGCTCCTCGATTTCGTTTCTACTAACAATAATTGAAACGAAATCGCTGACATAAATTTTTAAAATAAATTTTAAGACATTAGCTGACAGGTGGGCAATTTAGTAAGCCGAGGAAAGAGTAAATTGAGATTTGTAGGTGAAACCAAAAGAAAATGGATGATACTGAATTTTCATATTACTAATAACCTATATCTTGGTCCCTTTTAGGTTTAGAACATCATCCAGACTGAATTCTACTATCGGGCTTCTAGGGGTCCCAAACAGTGCAAATTGAAATATTTATAAGTAGTATCTAAGAAACCAAAGGCTAAGAGGAATTTAGGAGGGTCCTATAAATGTGTTTGTGATGTTAACATAAAAATTATTAGGTTTATAACATATATGAACAGTAAAAAATAAGTCTAAAAGTTGCATTAGAAAAACTAGTCACTAGGACTATGTAGCAAGCTAAACGTATGAGATTTCAAAACACGGGAAGAGGGACTCTAATATTCATTTTTAAGCATATAATATCTTCATTCACATGTTAATGAATTCTCATAACATAAAGGAAATAAAATTAACATGTTTAGATGATTATTTAACTCAAATTGGAAAACTAGTTCATTTTTCATTGAAATTTAGGCAGGGTGCAAAAGATCTTTATGAAAATTAATCAAACAAGTTCAGAATGCTATGAAAATTGCATAGATAATTACTTACATTATAATAGATTAGTTATGTTCTAAATAAATATCATTGGAACCTTATATACAACCTCTTATAGCATTACACCCCTAGAATGGCTCTGAGACCTAGGAAACTAGGAGAAATAAAATGTTGAGCCTACCAAAATTTTAAAATTGGATGAATATGGTATGAAACCGATATTAATGGTAGGATGTATATCAATACATTAATAAATCAGAGTGGGGTCGAAATTCCCATCACAAATACTCCATTGTAGCTAGAATAACCAAAAATGGATAGGAAGAAGAGAGAATAATAGATTTCACTGAAGGAAGGTCTTCAAGCTCTGATAAATGATCTGGAATATGGATGGAATGGAATTCAGGACTTGCAAGAAAAAATCATTAATGGTTTAATTACATTAATATTCACCTAAGACTGGAAAGAAACTGGGGCACACCTCCCATATGTGACTAGGGGAACATTTTCCTAAGTATGAAAGCATAGAGCTCTCAACATCAAAACTCACACAAGAAAAATATGTGAATGGTGCGCTTATCCTTGATTTTATAGAAAACTTAGCTTAATGATCGAGCATCCTTGACTATTGTGCCCTCATGACTGATATAGGAAAGTACTATCTTCATGCTTTGTCTTTACCTCATACTTTCCTTATTTTGTTTCCTTGTTGCTTTTGATATTGCTTTATTTTTCTTTTTTTCTTTATTTTCTGGAGTTCCCTATTTTTATCCTTCTTTTATAGACTTGTATTCTTTTATCATGCTTTCTAAACTTGCCTGATTTTATCCTCCCTTTCTCCATGAAATCCAGACTTTCCTTGCTTTGTCCACTTGCTAGTTTTTCCTTTCTTTTTCCTAGGTGCACCCTATCCTTTTTTTCTCTTTTTTTGGAAACTTCCCTAGCTACAAACCTTATCCCCTTATCAGGTGTGCCTCCCCTAACCACATCACTTCATATTATCCAAATTAAATGGTTTATTAATGAAAAAATCAGAAATTTAAGTACAAAAACTTAAGATTTAATTACATTATAGTCTAAACTAGATTTAATCCCCTTTTTAATTAAATGTGTTCACCACCATCCCTAGGGATTAATGAGCTAGGAGTTTGGTCAAGAAGTCTTTAAGGTGGGGACATGACAATTCTCCCTTCCTAATATTTCTTGTCCCAAGCAATTTTAGACATTGGATGTTGTAAAAGAAAAAATGCTCTTCCTTCCAAGTTGCATCCTCACTAGGAATCCCTTCCTATTGTACCCAATACCTTTTTGATAATTCTTCCCCTCAACCTTATTTATTTGATTTTCAATATCTTCTCCTTCTTATATGGCCTCCTTGATAGGTTTGTGTCAGACATCATTCACCAACAACTCATGAATGATCATGCTGATGAGACAATCCCTTCTGAATGCAATTTTCATGTGTAAACTTGTATTCCCATGAGCAATCTGATTTGGGATGTCCATAAGGATTGCTTTAACATTCTGTCCTGAACACAATTTTCATGTACCCAAATATTGGAAAGAAATATTGAATAGAAGATTGCATACTCGTTCCTTACCCAATAATGCCCCGTTATACGATTGACAAGTGCTGCACCACTTTTCATACTTCAATGATCCTAATGGATTACATGAACTCCACTTTTGCATGCCATACCATGGCCCTTTTGTGATTCAATATTTACCTTGAACCAGTATAGTCAATTTCCATTTCAAACTTGCTCTTCCTTAAGCAATGTTGGCTCTTAGTAAAAAAATGTTCCTTCTTCACTCCATGTATTTGATTGATAAAGGTATTTTATTTGGATGCAACTTCTTGGCATATATTCTAACCAATATCAACATTTATATGCCCTCCTTGGAAAACATCCTCTTTAAGCATGCATAGGAAAATGAACACTTGTGGGATACTCTTGGAGACTCCTTTCTCTACTTGGGAAGACACATGTGTTATGAAATTAAAGGACTCTATATGGTACATGTATCTTACCATGCTCAATCCTAGTATCAAAATGAAAAATTGGTATCCTTCCAATTTCATATTGAAACAAACTGATATACACCGATTTCTCTACCCAGTGCATGACATAGCTTCCAAACCAAGAGAGTGCTTCTGCATCATCCTACCATGAACCAGAATGTAGTAAAAGGGAACCACACAATATTACCCAAATTCCTGATGTATGATCTACTCATGTAAGAAGTAAAGTCATAGGTGCATCAATCAATTCAATGCTCAGGTACAAAAGTTCCAAGTAAGCACATCGAACACTAGAAAATGCTTATTGAAGAAATTGTTCCTCCATTGAACCTGAAGATGATGATGAGGGTGGAAATAATTTTTGAGCAGGTACTCAACCTTATTCATCTCATTATTCTTGAAGGGGTATTTTTTCCCCATTGTTTGATGTGCAATTCCCAGCATAGGATAATTGAGACCAAGAATGATTTTGGCTCCCTAGTGAATCTCAAAATGGGAAGTGTCTCCTACTCCCTCTCTATAATCTGTCGAATTTCAAAGGGAAAAATATTGGGAAGATTCTCAATCCTCCAATCAACATAAAAATGATTCCATTGACCAATTAGTTTCCCACATAGGAAACTAAACCATTGTTCGACATTGACAGACTCCTGCAAGTGGAAGGTGGTTTAACCTCTTGGATCCCACTTATCATATTGCATACTCTCATAATTTAGTGCCATCAATAAAAAAATATCATTGGATGGAATTCTTATATCCCATTTATTTTGGAGAAATACATATAACCTTCTTATCAATGGGTTTGAAAGTGCTTGGGTCTCACCTTGTGCTAGTTTTCTTCTTGCATGCATAGATAACTTGAACCTACCATGGATGCAAGTTGGAATTTTCTTATTGTTTGATTTAAGATATGCCATGTAGTGGTACACCCAATCCATGCGGGCATGAGGATAGGATATGTATGATGGCTGCATAATATTTTTTTATTGCTTCTCACATGTCAATACAATGTCAAGTAGCACAAAAACTTCATTGCATAAACAAAGAAACATTTTACCTCCCAAAGTATTCACTGCAATGATGCATATATCCACCCATTCAATGGATGAATAAGATTTTTTTTTTCTAATATACATGGGATATGATCATCCAAATCCTATGAAATGAAATATCATTTCCACATAGGAATCTCATGGGGCCCTTCTTCCAAATCATGCCTCAAGAAAAATTCTTTACAGCTGTATGAAAGACTTGTGCATCCTTGGGTCTCAATTTCCACTATGTACTCACTTATACAATCCTTGGAAAAGTAAGTGTATTTGATTGCATATCTGAATGGTATATCCTCTTGAATGTACTTATGCAAGGAAACATGTGTCTAATCAATATATTCTATGGTATCTTCCTTCACCAACACTTGCAAATATGAACTTTTCTCATGTTCATCCTCCACATGAGATTCCTCCATTATACCCAAAACATTTCCTTCCATGCAAAATGAAAGGTGTGTAACATTAAGCTCCTTTTGAAGTTGATAGGTCTTCAAATTTGACTCTTGAAGAGCTCTTTGAGTGCTTTCCAAATAACCATATGCATCCTCAAATTCGCTACCAATCGTTGTTGCTTCATGTTCCTCCTCTCTAAGTGCATGCCGATAAATATTAGTCATTTCAAGAAGATGGTTTCTATCTGATATCATATTCATTTAGATTTCATTCATATAGTATATTTATTACTTAAGAGTTTCCAAATTCCCCAACCAAGATTCTCCTTCCAACTCTCCTCCTAAATCCCTCCATAAACATCTAGATACCAAAGCATTGGCATCAACAAACATATCCTTGGCTGCTATGACCTTTTCTTCACTCTCCTTTAGTGATCCACCCAAATGGTGTGGCTCCTAAAGATGATCCTTTACAAGATTTTATTCTTCCAAAGGATGAAGCCTTTGGATATCCTATTCATCCTTCACATCCATACTATTTGGACAAGCATGACCTTCTTCTTTTTCCTCATCAATACTTTCATTAGAAGCGCTACCTGGTTCTTCCTATGGAAGGCTTATGATATTCTAATTTGAAGGATGGTTTGTCATTGGCTCTTGATTTTTCAAGAAACATGATGCAACTTATCTCTTTTGAATGGTACTCATATCACAACCTTTAGAATCTTTGTCTGAATAAAAACCAAACAATCTCATAATGCTTGAAGATGTAGATGGTTGTGATGAATCTTCACCTTTGGTTCCTCTTTCTTTACTCAGAGAAGTGCAACAACTTGGTTCCTCTATGGATGATTTGTTGCTCTTGAAAGAATTATCATTGACATTCTTGGTCTAGAATCCATACTTTCAATAAATATACTTTGAAATAAATGTCTACACAAATCTCCTTACCCAAGGCTAGATACTCCTGGTAATAGCGAGGCATATTTTCACATGCTTCTATCACATTTGTAAAGTCTTTATTAAGCATTGAAGGTTGAAAATTGATTTATTCTATGTCTGCTTGGATATAGAAGTCATCAATTTCATCTCTTGGTAGGACTCCATCAACATAGAGTATTTATTCTTCTTCATATTGTCTGCAATACTCTTCATACTACTCATTATAGTCATCATCATACTGCTCACAGGAATCATCATCGGAGTAGGACATGACCACCATTTTATTCACTTGAGAGAGTACTTTCCAGAGGGATTGAGTAAAGTGCTATGATATCACTGTAATGAAACTAAGGCAAAATTCAGGTCCATTAACTCTATGTAATAAAATTTTAAAACAAACTTTAAGACACTAGCTGACAGGTTGGCAATTTAGTAAGACGAGGAAGGAATAAATTGGGATTTGCATGTGAAACCAAAAGACAAGGGAGGATGCTTAAATTTCGTATTCCTAAGTACCTAGATGTTGTTCCCTTTTAGTTTTTGAACATAATCCAGGATGAATTCTACTACTAGGCTTTTGGGAGTCCCAACTGGTGCAAATTGAAATCTTTACAAGCAATATCCAAGAAACCAAAGGATAAGAGGAACTTAGGATGGTCCTATAAATTTTTTGGTTTTTAAAAATCATAATTATCATTTTTATAAAATATCTTAACTGTCAAAAATAATTCTGAAAGTTGCATTAGAAAAACTAGTCACTAGGACTATGCAGCAAGCTAAACTTCTGAGAATTCCAAACATAGGAAGAGGGACTCTAATATTAAGTTTTAAGAATGTAATATATTAATTGACATGTTAATTGATTTTCATAACATAAATAAAATAAAATAAACATGTTTAGACCGATTATTTAACTCAAACTAGAAAACTAGTTCATTTTTCATTGAAATCTAGGAAGGGTGCGAAAGATCTTTATGAAACTTTTAAAAAAAAGTTCAGAATGTTGTGAAACCCATAGATATAATTAATTACATTATAATATATCATTCAAGGTCTAAATAAATCTCACTGGAAGCTTATAGAGAACCTCTTATAGCATTACACCCATAGAATGGATCCTTGAGCTAGTAAACTAGGTGAAATCGAATGTTGAGCCTCCCAAACTTTGAAAATGGAATGAATATGGTATGAACCTGATATTAATGGAAAAATAAATATCATTACATTAATACATCATAGTGTGGTTGAAATTCCCATCACAAATACTCCATAGTAGCTAGAATAACCAGGAATAGAGAGGAAGAAGAGAGAAATAGATTTCACTGAAGGAAGGTATTCAACCTATGATGAATGATTTGGAACATGGATTAAATGGAATTCAGGACCTACAAGAAAACATCATTAATTTCCAAATTCCATTAATATTCACTTGATACTAGAAAGCAGTTGGGGCACACCTCCCCGATGTGACTAGGGGCACATCTCCATGAGTCTGAAAGCATAGAGCTCTCAACATAAAAAATCACACAAGAAAAATACGTGAATGGTGCGATTATCCATGATTATATAGAAAAATTATCTTAATGATCGATACTCCTTAACTAATGTGCCCTCATGATTGACTTAGGAAAGTACTGTCTTCATTTTTTGGCTTTACCTCAGACATTCCTTCTCTTTTGCCTTGATTCGTTTGATCTTGCTTTCCTTTTTTTGCTTTTCCTTGTTTTTTGGAGTTGCTTGCTTTTATCCTTCTTTTCTGGACTTGCCTGCTTTTATCATACTTTTTGAACTTGATTCCAGACTTTCCTTGCTTTGTCGACTTGCTAGTTTTTTCCTTGCTTTTTCCTAGGTGCGCCCTATCCTTGCTTTTTCTCTTTTTTGGAAACTTTCCTAGCTACAAACCTTATCCCTTTGTTAGGAATTCCCCACCTAACCACATCACTTCATATTATCCAAATTAAATGGTTTATTTATGAAAAGTCAGGAATTTAAATAAATAAATTTAAGATTTAATTATAATAGTCTAGACTAAATTTAATCCCCTTTTTAAATTAAATATGTTTACCACCACCCATAGGGATTAATGAGCTAGGAATTTGTTCAATAAGTATTTAAGGTGGAGATATGACAAAATATATATATACATATAGTTAGGTTAAAGACCTCATCCAGAAACACAAAGTAGTCATGCACCAAAGCAAAGAAAATAAAGAACAAGAACCCAGAAACGAGAATAAACAATAAACAGGCCACCAAGGCAGATCATGAAGTCCAAAAAAATACAACCATCAAAACAAAAAAGTTCCTAAATCACCCAACAATATAGGAGAAATAGAAATAGTTAAATCCCCATAAATATAGGAGACAAGTTGACCAAAAGGAATAGTTAAATCCCCATAAATTTACCACTACAATTACACGGATTGTTATTTGGTGAATTAGTTTTTACTAATAATGATACTTTTCATTACAATATTAAATGATGTATTCACCTTCGGAATTTATAATAAAGTTATTATATATCACTCTTTTATGCATGTCGCGTTTACATATTCCACAATTACATATTTTACTAGCTATCTTTTTATTTCAATGTAAAAGAATTTTTAATTATGTTTTTTTAGATTAACGTTTACAAGAGTGTAAAGTTGGTCAATTGTAATGTGAAAAGAAAGAATATATAAAGACAATAAGAGTTTAAAACATTTCCTAAAAGAGGAAAGTATTAGTATTAAGACTCAGGTCAAGAGGGAGGCATACGTATGATTGATTTTGACCGAATATGTATGAGTAAATATGGTAAGAGTGGCCTCTCCTAGTTTAAGAAAAGTGTGAGTTACTAGTGAATTTATAGTTTGGCCAAAACTTAGCCTTTAGACCATAATAGAGAGATCCAATATCAATGAAAGTCAATAAGAATTGTGGTTTTCCTCCCATTTGCCTAGATAATTAGGTCATAAGGTAAGAGATATAGTTTTCAATTTGGGGTTTGTAGCAATTTCTTTTTGAATTGATTAAGTACCATAACAAAAGGTAAACACATTTATTATTATTTATAATGAATCTAATATCATAAAGCATAAGGATCTCTAAATCATGAATAATATGACATAGATCCTAAAATACCTCACATAAATCAAAATAAGTATTTCTCTAATTTTAGCCCCTTGTTACATAACTTACATATGGATTTTCATGAGTAATATTATGAAAGATGAGAGATAATTATATGAGATCTCTAGATCCTAAGATAACTTGACAAGTTTATAGAATGAGTATCAATCTATAGATAAGAAGAGTCATATTGATGAAGTGTTGGAGAAATAAACTCTTTTAGTGAAATCCAAGTATATAGGGTCAAGTATGCTCTATGAGACTCCTCCATAATAAATAATGAATATCTCTTCAGACACGATACTATGAAGAATGGATATATCGGATGGGGAATATTGTCAATATCTAGGTGACTTGAAGTTATGTCGAAAATGAAATGAAAGAATTAAAACTGAGAGTAACACATAGATATAATGACAACCAAATGAGAACAGAATGGCTAGAATGGTGGTAGATATCTTTAAGAGATGTGTATCCTACATTCATTGATAAAAATCCTTAATAATAGGTCAAGACTACATTTTACAATAATGACAAAAGAATTAAGAGTTTGCACAAATCCTAGGATGCAAGAACCCTAGCCTAAACATGAAGTGTGCAAATTGAGTTGGATGAAGCTAGGGTATTAAAAAAATATAGAGATTTGTTGGGACCATAACTTTCCACTTGTTTCTTTTTTAGGCCTTCTTTAGTTTTCTAGAAAGATAATTCATTGAATGATACATATGTTAGGCGATTGAGCATCATAATCTAGAAAGATGTGCTGGAAGTGAAGGACCCAAAAATATGAAAATTGTTAGTATTAAGATCTTTTGGGAGATGAATTCAGACAATCAAGTGGATTTGTCAACCCTCCTTTTGTAGAAATAGTCTCAAATGCATCACATTCTTGTACCAAATTGGGATACTTCTACTAGATCTAATTCTTAGTGAACAACCTACCTCGATGAAGGAGAGCCATGATTTTACAATCTAGAAAGTTGTATATTTTGTTGGAGGGTTCTCTTCAACTTGGTTACCATGATATGACACATTATACCATGATCAATATTGTTTGAGTTAAGCTATGTAGTGGCCAAGTGCTTTTCCACCTCTTAGGTGTGAACAACATAGGCCAAAAGTATGGTTGAAAAAGATCCACATTGAAGATAGAGTGTTAGTTGAGGAATGGTGGAATATTTTGTTCAAAATCATTCTCACCAACAATATCGATGATGGTATAAGAACTATGGGAAAAAAAACATGTAGCTGAGGTTTTTAGTGTTATAAAATTGGAAAAAATATGTCAAAAAAACTTCTGTTACAACCTCTATTTTTGGTAGCGAAGGTTTTTGTGGGCGTTATAACAAATATTTACTACGACTGAAAAAAATATGGGTGATTGAAGGTTGTAGCAGATTTTTTTTAACCGTTTTTTTTTAATGATATCGTGCACACCAATGCGCTTTTTATAAACAAAATGCATCAGGGCATATTGTTAAATTAAACACACTGGTATGTATATTTTAAAACACACACACCAATGCTAATATAATATTGTCACAACAACGGTGTGTTGTGTATACATGCACCGATGCATATATTCATTGTCAATGTACCACTGCGTAAATTTTAATACTAACATAACGATGCATATAATATGTTATGACAACACCGATGTGTTTAGTTTGATGGTATGCATCGGTGCATTTCATTTAAAAATCATAGGTGCATGTATTATAGTCCAACCATACCCCTATTTTATTATATTGTACTAGCATTAGTGTGGCTTTCATTCACAACCACACCAGTGCCTCATATATTATTTATATGCATCGACGCATTTTTATATGTAAATGCACTGGTGAATTTTTATATTTAAACACATCGACGATGATGTTGTATTATATATTCATGTTTTATTTTATTAAAATACAATTGGTGTGTATATGGTATTAGTATGTGCCAATTCTTATTGGGATTGGTGCATATAGTTTGGAATAAAATCACCAATTCTTAATCATTGCAAAAACAACATCAATGACTATGATATTTGCAGAGCATCAATGTGTTTATTATGTCAATGAGCACTAGTGGCTTAAATTTGAGTAAGCATTGATTCATGGAAACGAATAAAAAGAAATGGTTATTGTGTATATGCAAATATAGTTTTTATTTTTTTTTATTTTTTCAAATTTTCAATTAATTACATCAGAATCGATTTTTTTTATAATAATATCTATATTTGTTAGCTCTCCCACTTGAGAATATAGGAGAATTGTCTTAACACAAAACCAAATACAAGCAATATGCACAAACACAAAGAGAGAGTGGATGAGAATGAATGCACCATGCTTTCTCAATAGCTATTGTACATATAAATACAAGAGAAAGGTGGCCCTTGGTTTCAACTTCCAAGTTGTATCTTGGACTCCTTCCCAACTCTTCCTATTCACATATTAACTCTTCAATTAATTTTCTCAATAGTGTGAATAGTGATGGATATTACATTAATATACCTTACCCCAAGGATTAGGTTCCCAACAATTCTTCCCTTAATCCAAAGAGGTTTATATGAGTCCAAGAAAAAAGAGCTGAATAAAAGGCTTGGAAATTCGACTATGCCAAGCAAGTTAGACACAATTGACTTCTCCTGTTAAGTACAAGTGTTAACCCAAAAATCCCCCACATAGCTCTCTATGGCCTACACCACCCAAGGACACCATCTCACAACACTCATTTCACTCCATAAGACCTTCCATTTGACCCCCACACCTCCAAAAGATCCCAAGGATGAAGAAAATGGCTAAAAACCCCCCAAAAGAGCCCAAAATAGCCCCCTAGGAGCTCAAGCCCTCAAAAAGGGGCAAAAACCCTAAAAGGGGCTAAAGTTAGGGCAGAAGGGGCTGAAGGCCCAAAACAGGGGCTAAAGCCCTAACCAAGGGCTTAAAACCCTAAAATCCCTCGGATAAACTATAAAAGGAGGGTGGGGGCTCATTCTCAACACACTCCTCACTTTCCTATTGTTATGCTACCCTTGGATGCTTTGAGACCTCTTGCTCTTAAACCACCCACTCTCCCTCTCCTCCATCTCCATTTCATCAAGCCATTGCTTCCCAACCAAGAGAGAGGTGCTCCCATGAGCTAGGGCATGGTGGCCCATTTCCACCTAAGTGAGGTATAATTTCTTTTCATGCATGTTTATTTGCTTGTTTTATTTTCTAACTGATATTTTCATTTGCAGGTTTTTCATTAACATTGTTTGTAGGTTTCCTCCATTGTAGCTTAGGTTTATTTTGCAGGTTTTGGAGGTGGAACCCTAACCCACTGTGTGCAGAGGGGTTCAACAATGCTCCATCTCCTCTCCTTTATTTTTTGTTCTTAGATCTAGTTTACAGTAGCTTATATTTGCTTATTCTTGCTTAGATTAGCTTAGTTTCAATTCGCAGTTCTGTTTATGCTAGATTTCATTCCATTTTTTACTGTTTTCTAAGGGTAGAAATATACCCTTGTGTCCTATAGGCACAAGGGAGCCATTTCTGCCCCTGTAGTGAGGAGAAATTCTCACTACAGCTCTGGCGACTCCACTGGGTCGATCCTACAGGATCCTTGGGCAAAAAATTTCAAGTTTTCCAGTTTTACCCTAGTTTTCAAAAATGTTGTGTTAGATCTATTTAAATATGCTTTATTTCCTACTTTTAATCAGCGTCGAAGCCTTTGCTAGGCCGAGCTGAGTTAGAATGACCCTAGTACCAGTTACTGTCAGCCAGATCTGACCCTACATCACCAAAAAACCCCTTTCCAAAGCAGGTCACTCTTATCGGGGGAAAAGGTAAGACTAGGGTGCTTTTAATCAGCCAACAGGTGCACCCAGGGCGCACTTAATCCTCAGATAGGTGTGAATTCAACCCAGGAGCTCAGATTGTGGCTGTTTTTGCATTCTATGCGACCCCCTCGCTCATTTCTAGAAAAATCTCGCAGCCCCCTCGCGGAATTTGGTCAGAAATGTGTGTCCTGTCACACAGAAGTTGTTTTTAAGTTTAATTAACAATAATTTTCAGTTTCAGAGGATTGTTAGTGCGGCCAAGCTACCTCTGTCCACCATTGCAGGTATCTTTTAATTCCAGTTTTTACTTTTTTCAAATCAATCCATGAACAATGTGTATATGCTAAAACAATCATTAAGGTTTAATAAAATGAATTAGCCTAACTCAAAGTAACTTAAAATTAACCATCTTGCTACCCCCTTCCTCCTCTACCCAGTCATCACCCTCTGGGGTATTCTGGGATATGACGAAGGGTAAAGCTCATATAGATCTAGGCACTCCATGGTATTTTTCCCAAACCACTAAAACCAGGTGACCTAGAAGGTATGGGGGGTAGAGAAGGAGGACTTCTCACGACGCTAAGCGTCCTCCCTACTAGACCAACCTAGCACTTGGGAGGTGACCTGAGGATCTATGGATGGGCTTAGTCCCATTGTGTTGAGAGCCCAACACCTTCTCTTGGTTCAAGAAGAATATCACTGAGAGGTAGACATTTAGTTAGGCCAACAATTCAGGGTTAATCACCATATTTGCTTACAAATTTTTGTTTATGTTTGCATACAAAACCATGATATGAACTCTACCATGAATTCATAAACCATGTTGCAAACAAAATACCAGAACAAACAAACAAACCAACACACCATACCAAATAATTAACCCAACTCAGTTCATGACGCTGAGTAAGCCTTAAAATTTACCAAATTTACACTAAGTTCAATCAATTCTGTAGTCTTTGAGGACATAAGTCCCTAACTGCTTCAACTGTGGGAAGTACTTGGGGTTTTCCCAGAAACTCATTGTGAGGATTACCACGGGAACCCCAAAGTAGCCGGCTAATGAGAGGAATTTGCAAGCGAAACAGGCAACGACCCCTTCTGATTGAGTAGAAACACCCATGAGGAACAAGCCAAGCGCTATCTTCTGGCAGTCTTGGTGGTTGAGAGACCACCTTCAGCCAATAGGAAGCCATTGAAACCGGGGTCCAAATATCATACCCACCAATTTCATACAAAAAAGCGAACATAATTGATCCTCCATGATCTTCCTCACGCCTAAGAGGCGAACCAACACCATTTGGAACACTCAGTCGGCACCGTCGTAGCCGTTATCAGCGATCTCCCACACCATCAGAGGGCCACACAGCCTCTAATTCTGATTCAGACCCATATCAATCTGAACCAGACCTCCACACCGCACCATCAAGCCCCGTGGCTAGTGTAAACCTAGATCCATTTTTCGGTCTAACCTTAGCAAGTGGACCCATGTCCACATCACAACCTGTCACCCACAACGTGGTAAGCAGTCCAAGCACAATCATGCAGACTGTCATTAGCTAATTGCCACCACCAATTGTGACCAACCAAGCTGGCCCAGTGGTAACACATGGGGGCAGTGGCCCCTCCACAGACATTGTTCCCCCTGCCACACAGGGGGGCAATGCACCAACCACCCACATTGCCCCTACCTCTATACATGGGGGTAATTCCCCCGCTACCCATACCATCCCACCCACAACACTTGGGGGCATTGGCCCAGCTGCCATGGTGCCACCACAAGCACCCTCGGCCATGCAGATGCATTATGCACCTGCAAACCCCACCCCCATTACTGCCCCATACCACATCAACTTGGGGCCAAATCTACCCTTCATGGCTCATTTGAACTTGCCTAACTTGGATAGATTAATGAATGACCCCATCCGCCACCAAGATTTCTGGCCACCCATGCCAACTAAGCTACCCTCAGACATCCCAAAGTTTGAAGGCAAAGCCAGGGAATGTACCCAAAATCATATAATGACATTCCATCTATGGTGCTCATCCAACAGCGTCGTAGAAGACTCCATCAGGCTGAGGCTATTCCAACACACCCTTACAGGTGTCGCAGCCAAATGGTGCATTGAGCTGCCACAAGCCAAGTACCCCGAATTCAACTCCCTAGCCTTCATGTTCCTACAATATTTCCAACTCCCTGTCAGATATGACGAGGGGGTGGAGATCCTGATATCCTGTCGCCAAAACACTGCCACTCACATCATTGATCATATCCATGAGTGGCGACGGCGCCGCATCTTATGTAAGATCCAAATTGATGACAAAATATTCTTGGATTGGTTCCTCAAGACTTTGCTCCCGCCCATTGCAAAGGACGTTGCATCTGAACGTCCCCAATTTGAAGAAGAGGCCATACTGAAGGCCCAACAATTTGATCTCATTTACGCCCAGTCTGGATACTTGTACACTGTCATTCCAGACGCTCCCCGTCCAAGTACCTCTTACCACGACGCACTGAGGGCATCCCATGCAGCGGATGACATCATAGGATCAATCTCCCAACAACCACAGCCTCGACCAACACCACCTATCGTTGCACCACAACCAAGCAACACTGGTGATGTTGCTTACCAAAACCAAGCTCCGGACTATGCTAGAATGATGTCTCAGTCCGGAGCAACAACCTCTTATGCACAACTTGCACCACCGCAGCAGGCTTAGGCGATGGCTTGGCCGACACAATAGTATGTGGGGAAAATGCCCACATTTGTGGAACCACCACCCCCACAAATATACTATGCACCACCAGTGCAACAAGTTCAATCCCCCACCCCCACTCCACCCGCTCCATTGGGACAAGTGTTCACACAACAAAACCATCCCAACCAGCCTACCCCCAACAATCAACAAGTGCAAGCTAGAAACAACTGGCCCCGTTACCAAGGAAATAACCAACCACAAGGAGGCGGTCAGCAACCCAACCCTCCCAATAATGTCGTGGCTAACCGGCCAGCCCAGAACCCCCCATGAAAAAATCCACCAAGACGCAACACACCGTTGCGCACAAACCAACCATGTACACTCTGTGATGTCTATGGGAATTACATTTTTGAGTGTCCCCTCATGGCTCGTGCTAAGCAGGCTATTCAAAATGAGGCCCAACAGGCCACCAATGCCCCTACTCAAGCCCAACCCAACCAAGCACCACAAGGCCCTCCTCCCATGGTGCTTCAAAACCCACTACCAGTCCAAGGATTGGTGGCAACCGCTCCCCCTCCCCAGGCCACTCCCAACGCTCCAGGGGCACCGCCCATGGCCAAAAAAGGTGTTCACCACCTGATGACCATGACCATTGAAGAGGTCAACTTACAGACTAGACGAAATTAGTACGGTACCACTACCGAACCTGTCGACTCGTCAGCAGCATCCACGTCTAAGAAAACCATCCTACCTCTCCAGTTACCCCCATTTTCATGCCCCCCCATACGTAGAATCGCCAATAATGCCACATCTAGAGCTGCAGTCAGTTATAGCGTTGTGGATGATTTGGCCCAAACGTCAATTTCCATGTCCACTCTTGAGGTACTTAAAACGTGCCCAACGCAGCGAAAAGCCTTACTAACCACTCTAGGGGTAGTAGAACCCTCCGATTCCAAGATAATCACATTTGACATAGAGAATGAAGAGCTGCGCATGCCCTCCACTATCGCCTTACAAATCCCGGTATCCATCCAAAACTTGGTTGTGCATCGATGCATAGTGGATGAGGGGGCATCCACATGCGTCATGTCTACCTTTGTTTGGTAGAAACTTGGATCACCAATTTTACAACTGTCCTCCACGACTCTATGGGATTATGATGGACACCCCACTAAAGCCCAAGGAATCCTCCCCCACATCCCCATCACGTTAGCCAGGAAGACAGTCCTGATTGACATCGAAGTCGTCAATGCTCAACTGGATTACAACCTCCTCCTTGGGAGGAGTTAGATGTACACCATGCGAGCCGTCATGTCAACTATCTTCCACCTCATGATGTTCCCCCACAAAGGGAATATTGTGACGGTTGACCAGCTCACCTACCATGATCTGCAAGGGATAATAGCACTTGCCAACGTTATCCCTACCATCACCACCATTGAGCCGCAAGGGGCGACTGCACACGCTAACGTCATCCCCGTAACAAACAATGTGGTTGAAAACACACCAGCCTCCCCACCATTGAATGTGGTCCCTGGGTTGTTTATCGATCCCACCATGATGGCTCCTTTCCCATTGGTGTCACCACCACCGACACAAAAGCAAACTGAATACTTGTGCATGGTCTCATCAAGCACCGTTGCACCCAAACAACAACCGTAGCTGTAGCCCTAACCACAACCACAACAGCGTTTGCAACTGCAACGCCAACGGCAGCTGCAACGTCACTCGCAGCAGCAGCATTACACGTAGCCGTAACCACAACCTCACCCCCACATGCAACCAGATGGGAGTTATGTGGGCTCATCTCTGGTCCATACAATTCCCTTCCTCTTTCCCCCACCTGGTGTCATGAGAAATCCAGTCACGGCCGCCTTAAGCCTACCCAACTTTACGTTGGGAATCTCGGTGTGGTATTTGGATCCACCAGCTCAACCAGCGATGCCCCAGGTTGTGTTAACTCCGGTGCAACCTATTGTGGTGGAGTCTTACCCCCCACCCGGTCCGCATAAGACAACCGCCACACCCGCACCTGCACCACCCCAACCCAAAAGGGCCATGGGAAAGAACACCAAAGCCACCATAGAACCATGACAAGTCCCACCTTGTGTCATCTGCAAACAACAGGGCCATCCAACTCAAAATTTTCCTGAAATCCCAGTGATCCGTGCACATCTGGATGCCATGGATACGAACAAAAACATCCCTATGGTTGAACTCCCAACCGCGCCACTAGTCAAGAACAAGGCATTGAGGACAAACCATGCTTGTGCCCTTTACAGCTTGTATGGACATTACTCCCACCATTGCCAAGACCTGCCCAAATTTTGAATGGCTCTCCCTGACCTCCATCACCATTCCCTTGAGTTTGAGATCACCTTAATCGAAGAAGTTCACCCACCACCTCCTTCGTTCGACACCATATCCATTTACATGATGTCTAGTTCCCCTGACCAGCTCATCCCCATCTCCCACGATGGTCCATCAGACCTGTCACTTCGTTGCTTCAACAACGACGAGGAGATACTTGAAGCTCTAATCGCCCCGAAATACCCATGGGACGACATGCACCATCGCTCGTTCTTCCTCCCGAAAGAGCTTGTGTTGTAGTCTGACTAGTTTTCCGTGGAAACCAAATATTTCATCCATGGGAAGGTTGACTGGTTCAAGAACCCAATCCCAGCACTCGATGCCTTCAAAGAAGGGAACATGGAAAACATTTCACCAACCATTAAAATCGACATCTCAACCAACTCTGAGATCATTGAAGAAATCATGTTGGGGGCATCTTGCTCACCGGAAGAGGTCGATGCCTACACCGCTCTCTTCCAAGAATTCTGTGACATCTTCGCCTGGTCATACACTGAAATGCCCGGCTTAGATCCATCCATCATGGAACACCACATCGACACATGGCCTGATGTGGCACCCGTCCGCCAGAAGCAACGACCCATCCATCCATCCAAAGTGGCGGTGGTGAAAGCTGAGATAGAGAAGCTACACACAGCCGGCTTCATTTATCCCATTGCATACACAACATGGGTTTCTAATCCCGTTCTCGTAAATAAAAAATAGGGTACCATTCGCATTTGCACAGACTTTCGTGATCTTAATGGGGCTTGTCCCAAAGACAAGTTCCCCACCCCGTTCATTGACCAGATCATCGATGCATGCGCCGGACATGAGGCCTTCTCCTTCATGGACGGATTTTTTGGCTACAACCAAATCCAAATCCAGAAAGAAGACCGTTACAAAATGGCATTCACAACCCCATGGGGCACATTCACCTACCAAGTCATGCCCTTTGGCCTAAAAAATGCTGGAGCCACCTTCCAGCGCACCATGACGCACTGCTTCCGCGATCTCGTGCACATCACATTGGTTTGTTTCGACAACCTCATCGCGTGGTCGCAAAACCACACACAACACATAGACGACTTGCGACAAGTCCTCATGTGATGTTGCCAGTACATAATCTGCTTGAACCCATCCAAGTGTGTTTTCTGTGTCCCCACGAGCTGTCTCCAAGGATTCATTGTGTCACACAAAGGAATGACCGCTGATCCTGGGAAAGTCCAAATGACTTTCCCCCTAATGTCACCCCTTTGAGTGACAACGTTCTAAATTGTATTATAGTCTTTCCATTTTTTGTTTTACACATTTTTTTCAATTGAGTCTTATGTATTGTTTCCTCTCATTGCTTTAGATGGAGCACAGCTCATATCGGTATACGGGATTCGTAGACGGAGCAAGCAGATGGTACCCGAACCTCACCTTGGCTGCATGGGTAATCTACTCCCCATCACATGAGTTGATCCACATCGACAGAATATGTGTGGGCACCACGACCAACAACCAGGCGGAGTATGATGGTGTTAATGGCCTCTTGGCCACCGCTCTACAATTAGGAATTCATCATCTCGATGTCTTCTTAGACTCCCAACTGCTTGTTTCTCAACTGAACAACCACTACCGAGTTCGCAATCCCTGCCTCTTTATAAAGTACCTGCGCACTAAACACATGGTCAGAACATTTGAATCCATTACATTCACACATGTTTCCAGGAACCTCAATAGTGTCGTAGATCAAATGGCTAACGATATTCTAAATTGGCACATCCATAACAGTATATAGGAAACATACAACCACAACATAATGCATAATCATGTCTAAAATACACACACAGTGTAATAATACATCACATAGGCATTTGCATCCCACAACATAATAAAAAGACTCACACAATGAAACCACAAAAGTGCATCCACGTGTGTCAAAAATATATATAGATATAAATCCATAAGTCGCATGTCCACAACATGCCCAATACAAAAATGAGAAGCCACATATGCTTTCTCAACAGGATATACATAAGCGACACAAAACCCCTATTTGCACCAACGCACTAGGAACAGCCCCACAAGGCTGCTAATCCGACTCAGACCCATCATCTAACTTGGCCTCATCATCTTCCGAAGAGGACGCATCCTCTGCAAGAAGACCATTTCTCACACCTCCGGGATCAAATTTCCATTTCCTTATGATACCATCGTCTCATGTTTAATTAGTCAAATTTGGGACCATTTCCCACAAGTCACCTTGATTCACGAGCCATGACACGACGATGCAAGTGTCTACGGACTGGTACTCGTATCACACTTCCCGACCGCTACTCATACAAGCTATTGGGCCGCCGCCCGTTAAGGATTGTACTATAATTTTACTTTTTGTTTTTATAATTGTCTTTTTTCACCGCACCTTACGCGGACATCTGGACCATCATCCACAAAACCTATTTTTTTTCTTCCATGTATTTGAAATAGAAGTGTTCTCGGGCCACCGCCTGTTAAGGAATGTAATTTTAGCTTTTATTTTGTATTTTTAACACATAGATTGTATTTTCTTTTTACCGCACCTTACACGGACCTTTGGACCACTGTCCACAAAACGATTTCTTTTCTTGCATGTATTTGGCATATAAATGCCTCTGGACTTGTACTTACATCACATGTAGTCAAGTCCGTCCACCACAACACACACACACGCTCTCCTGACCTCTGTCCGAGAGCCACCTCGGTTTGCATGCCTCTGCCGCATCGTCTCGTAGGCCTCTGCCGTGATCTATCCCACGCATGTATTGGTATGTTTGAGAGCCTTATGCTCCATCCATACTATGCGGATGACCTTTGGACCTCTGTCCACCGTCCCGACATGGGGCATCGATCGTGCCACCGCAGTCGGTTGACCACATTGGAGTTTCGTTTAAGCTCTTTTTCTGACTCCTTAAAACAATGAAAATATCGCCGAGTGCAGTTGCTTCCTTTCCTGCTTTCTAAAGTATAGGAAAGGGCGTCTACATCATCTCATTTACCTCCTTTTGCAGACCATTTAGACCATTTCATGAAAAGGACCTCCTTGGCACACTCAAGCCAAGACCATTCCTCTCTGCATACTTTTGTGCTTTCTCAGGTAGAGGGGCCGCACTTCATGAAAAATCCCACCACCGGTTGTCGTTAAGCTCTTTTCCAGCCATCTCAACAAGAAAAGATCACCGAGAAAACATGGTTTCGTTCATGCTCATAAAAGTATCTGAATGACCATCCATTCAATATAGGTTTAACCTTTTCCAGCCTGATTGGACTACCAACAGTAAAGAAGTCTCTCATCCCCTCCAGGATGAGCAAGCTCTCCTATGCATACTTTTATCCTTTTTCGGGCACAGGAGACTACGAACGAAAAAGATCCCCCACTGGAGTCTTCTTCGTGCTTTCAAACTCTCTAAAATTGACCATCGAGCATTTACCTTCTCGGGGTCACCAAAAATCCATGATATCGTACCACAACGATGTCCCTAGACACCACCCCACAGAAAACAGTTTGGCAGCATCCCCACATTGGGTCGCCTTTATTCAGAGTACTCTGCAATGTGTCTTCCTTGGATCCCATCAGTATCAAAAGTGTCCACCCCCTCCAATTATTTCCCATCTGCAGCAACATTCCCGGTATTACAGCTATGATCCCATTCCCATGAGTTAAGTTTCACTTGCTTCCTAGTACGCCCTATTGTCATACTCTGAACAAAGGAAGTTTGAGTCTCCCACTACCCCCCTGCCCCTGATAAGTTCTTTCCCTTCCCTCCCCTCCCCCCCATTGCAGTGAGTCAGTCCGCATATTGCTTCACACCTTTCGGTTATCCCTCGCGCTCCTGGTCAAGGAAACATCATTGCCTTGACTAAGGGAAGGTCTCCCTCTGTTGATGCCAACACACATATTCCAGAGGATAGACCCAGAGGTCCCTGTACCTTGGTTTCATTTAAATCATTGATGAGTTCCTTGGACCACTTGAGAGGAGTCCTTAGTGCCTCTTGGGATGGTTGTTCTCACGTGCTCAACTTCAACTCCATCATCGTAGCATTGAGATTCGTACAGGGTTTGTTCCACACAGTACTTGGTCGAAGACCCCGAATGTCACCCGACTCTAGCACATTGGTGAGTCCACTCGAGGGACCTAAACAAGTTATGTCCCTTGTGATTTTTGGGTTGCGTTGGAGACAGTAATCTGAAGCCCCAGCAGTGCTTCGATATACCTTCATGATTGATGGAGCATACTTGTACCATAGAGACTCTGCCTCTCAATAAGCGAGTCCACACAACGATGTACCAGATCTAGCAGGCCGTCAGTCATGAAGATGTATCATTCCATGAGAATGCCATGGGTCCAATGTACCAGATCAGTATTGTATTCAGCCTCACATAGAGGCAACCAACATTGTAACATCAGTTGTATATGATCGGCTCTTGTATTTTAGAGCATAGATCAAATGATTCTTTTGACATTGTCACGAGCATGGGAATGCTTGCCTTGTCCATATACATGTCACACATTTATTGTATCTCATCCATTGATGGGAACCAAATTAATACAAAACCAAAAGCCACCATGCCCTAGCCTTGGAAGCACCACCTCTCGACAGCAAATCCTATGATGTCCGTCGGCCATACATTGAGCTCCTGCCCTCACACATCATGGGGCAATTTGTTAACCCAAAAATCCCCCCACATAGCTCTCTATGGTCTACACCACCCAAGGACACCATCTCACAACACTCATTTCACTCCATAAGACCTTCCATTTGACCCCCACACCTCTAAAAGAGCCCAAGGATGAAGAAAAGGGCTAAAAACCCCAAAAAGAGCCCAAAATAGCCCCCTAGGAGCTAAAGCCCTCAAAAAGGGGCTAAAACCCTAAAAGGGGCTAAAGTTAGGGCGGAAGGGGCTAAATGCCCAAAAAAAGGGCTAAAGCCCTGACCAAGGGCTTAAAACCCTAAAATCCCTTAAAAAAACTATAAAAGGAGGGTGGGAGGTCACTCTCAACACGCTCCTCACTTGCCTATTGTTATGTTGCCCGTGGATGCTTTGAGACCTCTTGCTCTCAAACCACCCACTCTCCCTCTCCTCCATCTCCATTTCATCAAGCCATTGCTTCCCAACCAAGAGAGAGGTGCTCCCATGAGCTAGGGCATGGTGGCCGATTTCCACCTAAGTGAGGTATAATTTCTTTTCATGCATGTTTATTTGCTTGTTTTATTTTCTAATTGATATTTTCATTTGCAGGTTTTTCATTGAGATTGTTTGCAGGTTTTCTCCATTGTAGATTAGGTTTATTTTGCAGG
Source organism: Pseudotsuga menziesii (assembly GCA_001517045.1). NCBI lineage: Eukaryota > Viridiplantae > Streptophyta > Pinopsida > Pinales > Pinaceae > Pseudotsuga > Pseudotsuga menziesii. The sequence continues at coordinate 78,218 of LPNX011102252.1, forward strand.
TTTTGGAGGCGGCACCCTAACCCACTGTGTGCAGAGGGGTTCAACAATGCTCCATCTCCTCTCCTTTATTTTCTGTTCTTAGATCTAGTTTACAGTAGTTTATATTTGCTTATTCTTTCTTAGATTAGCTTAGCTTCAATTCACAGTTATGTTTATGCTAGATTTCATTATGTTTTTTACTATTTTCTAAGGGTAGAAACCTACCCTTGTGTCCTATAGGCACAAGGGAGCCCTTTCCACCCCTATAGTGAGGAGAAATTCTCACTACAACAAGTACTCTTTGAAGTGGTAGTTTTGGTTGACCACCAACCAAAGGGGGATAGTAGAATATGAAGTCTTCCACTAGGTGGGTGGTTTGAAGTTGACCACAAACTATCGATCTCAGCACCTATAAAATCATGAACCATGAAGGTGGTTTAAGGATGACGACAAATGCTAGAACTTGATTGGAAAGAACATAAGTTCTTAGAACATTCCAAAAGGCTAGTAGAAATTGTATTTCTTCTAATAAATGAGTGGCTTTAAGTTGACCACAAACTTTGGAACTTGGAAATAACTCTCACTCAGAGGTTCTATGGAACATTCTGAAAGGTTAGTAGAATCTGATGCAATATTCTACTAAATGGATAGTCATGGCTCTGGATTTGGCTCTTGCTATAGCTCTAAGTGTGGAAGGATCAAGGCTCTAGATCTGATGTGGGATCGCTTTTTCTCACTCACTTATTTATGAATGTTCATCATCCCCCCCTGTTAGGAACAATGTGAGGAGAAGATGTCTCAACTACAAGATGTATCAATACTCTCTAATGAAATCTCCGATGTAAATCTTCTTGGTTGTTGAAAACCATTGCGAATAAGTGATCCACCCATAATGAATCTTCTCTCTTGCAGGTTTCTTCAAAATGATGCACACGTATGATGAGTGTTTATGTTTTCCAAAATGATTATAAGGGTGAAGATCAAAACAATGATTTTTCATGTGGCCAACTTGATCATAGTGTTGGCATGTTGAACTCTAAATTGATGTGGATGAAGATGGACTCTCATGGATGAATCTAGAAATATTAAATTGGATTGGATTGGAGAAATAGGGTATGTGATTTTTTACTGTAATATCCCTGATCTGATATACATATCAGAATATTCACTTTATATAATTTTAAATTAAATTTCTGCTATTACACTTGCAAACATTCATTAAATTGATGACTGGGAAATTAAGGTATTTTGCTGGAACAAATTGCAGACATGGGAGTGGGCAGTGGGAAGAAACCAAAGGTAAGTTAATACAGTTAATTTCCTCTTCCCTAACACATTTATATTGGGCACTATTTAGGTTTCATAATCTGCTCCGTGGAAACCTACTTCCACGCTTCTGGGCCACCCAACTGTGAAACTAGGAAGAGTAGTTCAATCCTTTCAACCAATGGCTTTGTGAAAATTTAAGAGGGTTTATAAATCCTTCAGATAACATAAAAAATGGTTTCAGATATTTTTTAACATGTCTTGAAAGTTCTGGGAAGTTTGGGAAGAAATTGGGGGTTTTAGGCAATTTTGGCCTGGTAAGATCCTGCGCAATGGAGGATCCCAAAACCCAATACGGACTCACAAAATTTATGGTATGTGATGATGGATGGATATTTATTTCATTCAGTGATTTTTATAAACTTACAGAACCAAAAATTACTGAGTATAACTCTCTGAAATTTAAGAACAACTAGACTAGCCAAAATTAACTAGTAATCTAGCAAGGGTGTGCAAATAAGCTTGAATTTTGTAACAGAAACGTATCAGACCTGATAATTTAATTTTACGGAGCCTAATAAATCATATTACATCATATCATACCATCCAAACTCATTCCCATGGACAATACTCATTTTTTATTGCAGTAGGAGGCTCAAATCCCTCATTTCAATGACTAGTTAAGCTTATACATATAAAAATGAGTATGAAGACTTAAGGGACAGTGATATTTCGAATTGAAATATATGAATAATATTATTTATAAGTGGGTATATATAGTATATAAAAATATTCACTGACCATTACATCAGGGAACTCAAAATGATATGCAGGAGGCCCAAAACATGACTTGGGAAGGGCTGGGAGCAAAGGTGAAGCATGGGATTCACTGGAGATAGAAATGAACTTGATGGAGGTTCAAAAAATGACTGAGAATACTTCACTTTTTTTACATCATGTGCTCCATACCTGTAAAGAGAAGGGAATGTGAATGAAGGAGTGGGGAAGGGAAGGTTTGGGGCTCATCTCCCAAAGCTCTGAGGTGCATCACTTAGAAAATAATGCTCACATAGAATCGATAAATAAATTCATTAACCAAACCAAATCAATGGGTTTGAATTCTACTTTAATATCATGTTGGATGACATGTTTAGCAAGTGGAGGCCAATGGTGAACTGTGAGAGCAAGTCAACCGCCTAGAATCCCTAACCCTAGCCACATAAGTGACCTCCTTGAGAAAATTAGAATGTAGGAGCATGTGGAGATGTTTCCCTATCCATGTCATTCATCAAACTTGGAAACTGCGCCCTCCTTAGGCCAATAGTTGCTACTTTTTTCAATGACATATCTTTCTACCTTTCCTGCTTTTCCCTATCACCAATTTCTTACTTTCCTTCTTTTGAGTCTGAGTCTCAAAAAGGAAACCATGCCCTGCTTTGCCAAATAATTCTTACTTTTATTATGAAAACTTTTGTCATAGCTTTTGGGCAATTTCCCTTTTCTGTTTGACTGCTTTTTCCATAGAGTTTCCTCTTTCTTAATCTCCTCCCTTGACAAGTTGGCTTGCCACTTGTGCTTGACATGGAAAACTCAATTCCACATGTTATTTGCACAATAATTAATTATTGGAAATGGAAATTAAATACATGTCTCAATAATATTTATTTAGCAACATTCTCCTAGGATAATTAATTAATGCCTCATAAATAATATTTGGACAAGATTAGGTGAGGTAATTAATGCATCTTTGACCCCCCTGTGTTGGTCATGGTCAAAAATTTTATGTCCAAAAATACGGGGACATGATAGTCCTCCCCTCCAAAATCTACTTTTCCTCAAGAAGAATCACTCCACAGTGCCGCTAATTTGTCCACCATGTAGGAGAACTAGAGCATGAAGTCATGTGCAAATTTTTTTTTGACTTGCTTCATCAAGCCAGTATGTAAAGTTTCTAAAAAAAAAGCAATGCCAGGGTCCCATTGCTTGCATTACACTCCCTTTAGTGATAATGCCTTCCAACAACACTTATCAGACAAATTTATGCCTAGATCCCATTTCCTCATTAGTATCCACCATAAAATTTTATCATCACAGGAAATGACATTCATGATGTGGGAATCATACCATTGCACTAAAAATTGGAAATTCTCAATCCAAAATTGGAAATCTGTGTGATTTCCCCACCCAACATAAAGTTCCTTATGTGCTTGATGCACATCAGCATTGAGTCTCACAATTATGTTGTTGCAATGACATGGGTGTGAGTCCCATATCCAAACCCAATGAGTATAAGCATCATCCAACCAACAAGGATTCCCAAACTGCTCACAATAATATGATGCATCACATTTATCTCCAAAGATGCAAGCAAGAAAAACAAGTAAGTGTCCCCTCATCCAACCTGAGAAGGTACTGGCACTCCAACCAAAAGGTCCATGTGAACACTTCCAATGGATCAACTCTCTACCACTGGTCAAAGGGTACAAGAATCCATCCAACTGTGTTGATCTCCTCCACCAAGACCACCTGATGCAAGATATTTTTCTCATCAATGCCTATTGGTAGTTTTCTTGTTCAATTTCCTTCCACTGCTCATGAGTAAAACAATTTCTGCAATAAGACTCCATGTGTGACTTGTAATCTTCCACCCAATCCATATGTGTTTGAATGGCATGAAGTGACAACATTATGTGCCTATGTGGCTACTGGAAGGGTGATGGTGCATTCAACAATTCATCTTGAACACCTAGGAAAGCCTCCAACTCTCCCTGTTGCACCAACAAGGAAAATTACTTCTCCCAATTTTCATCCCCACTTGATGGAGACATAATAGAGGTGTGGGTACAACTATGAATCAGATCTCTACAATACTTCTCTACCCCACTTATGGCTTCTTCTTCTTCCTCAATGTCTGATCCAATTGAGGTGATCTCATCTGACTCTTATATGGAGAAGAGACTCTCTCTGGAAAACAACTCCAATTTTCTCTGGAAAAGATCAAGTTCTTGGTTCTCCTCAAACTTGTATGCACAGTCCCCAAAAACATGCAAAACCAAGTGCATATCATGATACACCATCTCATGAGATTCCTCCATATGTTCAATAATGCAACCATCCTGGTGAAGATGGCTAAATGGTGTGTAGGAGGGTAGGTGAGATCTTTGTAACTTCTCTTGACATCTCTCTATCTCCATCTTGGAATCTTGGAGTGCACATTGAGTGCTCTTCAAGGATCTTGGGTGGTCAATAATTCTTGTGTGAGCTTGCAGATCTCGTCTCCATCCTTCAAGGATGCTCCATACAATAACTCCAAAAGCTTAAGTAGACTGTCTCTATTAGAAAGCAACTGCAGAAAATTACCTTTGGTGCTTGTCATAGCCTTCTGAAACTTCTCCATGTCTTCAATGGAAGATTTGTCCTCCCACTTCCAACAGATATTTGTTATTAATGTAGAGGTTCTATGGAGAGTGTGTATGGACTCTTTGATTCTGAACTCACTCATCTTCAATGACCCTACAAGAAAATGAGGTTCTTGCAAATGAACCTCTTCTTCTTCCCTCTCTCTAGTATCAACTTCATGGAACTCTAGTAGTGAAGTGGAAGTTGATCTTGGAACCTTTTCTTCAAGGGAAATATCTTTATCACCAACATAGAGAGTTGGAAATCCCTCCATAGATGTCTCAGTGATATTTGAGCACCCATCAGTAGGCACTCTTTCAATCATGTCTAGAGTGTTTCTTATCCCTCTGGATTGTTCTTCTACAACACTAGTGGTAGGGTCAAGTGAACCAACACCCTCCTCTTTTATTGTACAATCCTCATCAGTAAGCTTGTATTTCTCTTCATGATTCTTTAATTCTACTTTCCTAGTTGCAATATTAGGTGGTTCTTAGACCTCCTCACTAATGATAGGGGGATGTGAATTCTTACCACTATCAAGCCTCACTTCTAACGTGTCTGCAAATTCATCTTTCTGCAAGATAGTGCAAAAATATGAACTGTGTTCATATTTCTGTATCATATTTTTCTCCTTCAATTTTCCTTGTTCACACCCAGCTAGTGGGGGCTTGTCTTCCACTTCATTGGTAAGTTCAGATGATGAATTTAGATATGATATTTATTCCTCATTTGTATCTAATCTAAAATATTCATTCACCATATTATCATCATTGACACCCTCACTCTTCTTTGCATTGATTATGTGATCACCAATAGGGAAACTAGGAGTGAATTTGTCTCCCTCACAATTGGCCTTCCTTTTTCAGTCCTCAGATGCAAGTGAAGACTTTTTATATTTCCATGGATCAAATAGTTGAAGGTGTACATGGCTTCTGCAAAAATCAGAACTTTTATTGTCCAAGTTCTTCACCTTCCCATCTTCCTGAAGTGATACTAAGGTGGCCTTCTCCTCCACCAAATTTTTGGCTTCACACCCAAGTAGTGTGGCCTTGTCTTATTCTTACTTATATGGCTCATTAGGTGAGTGTAACTCTGATTTGTATTCTTATTTTGGATCTAATCCAAAATATGTCTTTCCACCACCATATGAACCCACATTCTTAGCATTCGTCTGAATATCACTCACAAGGAAACTAGAATTGCATTCATGTTCATTCTCTTCTTGGAGTAATGGGAAACAAGCAAGATCTTTTGGAGCATATTATTTCAAGAAAATTGAGGTTTATCCCTATTGAAAGGTACTATGATCATTACTTGTAGATAAGATTCTTGAAGAAAAACCAAAGAATCTCATAATGCTTGAACATGCTGATGGATCTGATGACTCTTCACTTTTGATTCCTTCTTCCTCCTCATTGTACATAGAGGTGGAACAACTTGGTTCCTGTATGGATGATTTGATTCTCTTGAAAGAGTAATAATATACATTCTTGGGCTCAAATCAAAATCTGAAATAAAAATACTCTTTGAAAGGAATGGATTTACAAATCTCTTCCCCAAAGGAAAGATACTCTTTGTAGTGGCACGACATGTTTTTAATTACATCTATCATCTTTGCTAGATCCTTATTAGGATTAGCCATGGCTAGTTCAACATTGATTTATTCATACTCCATATGGTGACAAAAGTAACCATCCTTTTCTCTTGAATTTTTCAATCCATCATTAACATAGATCACCTCTTCTTCAACAAACTAATCAAAGTCATCATCTTCAACTACTGGTACAACCCTCATGGTTGCAACTTGAATTGGTAATTTGCAAAATTTCTTCCTTGAGAGCTCACTTTCCACAAAAGTGGAGGAAAGTGCTCTGATACAACTTTAATATCCCTAATATTATATACATATCAGAATATTAACTTTCTACAATTTTAAATTAAATTTATGTTATTACACTTGCAAACATTCAGTAAATTGCTGGCTGTGAAATTAACGTGTTTTGCTGGGATAAATTGCAGACAAGGGAGTGGGAAGTGGGAAGAAACCAAAGGTAATTTCATACATGGAATTTCATCCTGCCTAACACATTTATATTAGGCTCCATTTATGTTTCAGAATCTGCTCCGTGGAAACCTACTTCCACGCTTCTGGGCCACCCAACCATGAAACTAGGAAGAGTAGTTCAGTCCTTTCAACAAAGGGATTTTGGAAACTTGAATAGGGTTTATAAACCATTAGATAACATACAAATGGTTTCAGACATTTTTTAACAGGTCTGGAAGGTTCTGGGGAGTTTGGGAATAAATTGGGGTTTTTAGACAATTTTGGTGTGGTAAGATCCTGCGCAATGGAGGATCCCAAAACCCAATACAAACTCAACGAATTTATGGTATGTGATGATGTATGGATAGGTATGTATTTAATTGATATGCATAAACTAATATAACAAAAAATTACCAAGTATAACTCTCTAAAATTAAAGAACAACTAGACTAGCCAAAATTAACTAGTAATCTAGCAAGGGTGTGCAAATAAGCTTGAGTTTTGTAACATAAGCGTATCAGACCTGATAATTTATTTAAAAGAGACTAATACATCATATTACATCATATCATACCATCCAAACTCATTCCCATGGACAAGACGCAGTTATTATTGCAGTAGGAGGCTCAAATCTCTCATTTCGATGACTAGTTAAGCGTATACATATAAAAATGAGTATGCAGACTTAAGTGAAAGTGATATTTAGAATTGACAGAGATAAATAACAGTATTTATCAGTGGGTATATATCAGAGATAAAAATATTCACTGACCATTACATCAGGGGACTCAAAATGATAGGTAGGAGGCCCAAAACATGACCCGGGAAGGGTTGAGAGCATAGGTGAAGCATGGGCTTCACTGGAGCTCGACCTGAACTTGATGGAGGCTGAAAAATATGACTGAGAATAATTCACTTTCTGTAAATCATGTGTTCCATACTTGCAATGAGAAGGGAATGCGAATGAAGGAGTGGGGAAGGGAAGGTTTGGGACTCATCTCCCAAATATCTGAGGTGCATCACTCAAAAATAATGCTCATATAGCATCAAGCAATCAAATCATTAACCAAAATGATTCAATGGGTTTGAATTCTCCTTTAATAGAATTCTGGATGACCTGTTTAGTGTTAGGATATTTAGACACTTAGGAGTTAGTTAAGATCAACTTGTGTAATATATCTGTTAGGTAAAAGTGTGTTTCTCTAGTATGCATTTGTAAATATTATAATCCGACGGTCATGATATGTTCTAGACATAGAGTGACCCGACAGTTCAACTTCTCTTAGATCATACCTACCATTGATTCTTTGCTTAACACCCAATTGGTCTATGATCTTTTTTTAAAGAGCATAGAGGGTCCTTGGCTAGTTGATCGATTATGAAAAGCTCATGTAACTTTATTTCTTTTGCATAATAAATTGCTCCAAGTAGCTATTTGGCTGGGGCCATGGACTGTTTCCCTCTCGAGGGTTTTAACCATGTGACAAACATCGGTGTGTTGATCTGTGATCTATTTGTGTGAAGTAGTTGTTCAAGGTGTTCGGTCTTTTGGGAGTACCCTGTGTAACCGAACATTTAGCAAGTGGAGGCCAATGGTGACCTGTGAGATCAAGTCAACCACCTAGAATCCCTAACCCTAACCACATAAGCGCCCTCCTTGAGCAAATTAGAATGTAGGAGCATGTGGAGATGTGTCCCTATCCATTTCATTCATCAAACTTGGAAACTGCGCCCTCCTTAGGCCCACAGTTGCTACTTTTGTCAATGACAACTTTCTATGCCTTTCCTGATTTTCCCTATGACATATTTTCTGAATTTCCTTCTTTTGAGATTGAGTCTCAAAAAGGAAATTGCACCCTCCTTTTCCAAAAAAATCCTACTTTTATTGTGACAGCTTTTGTCATAGATTTTGGGCACTTTCACTTTTCTATTTGACTTCTTTTGTCATAGAGTTTCCTCTTTCTTAATCTCCTCCCTTGACAAGTTTGCTTGCCACTTGTGCCTAACATGAGAAGCTCAATTCCACATGTTATTTGCACAATAATTAATTAAAGGAAATAGAAATTAAATGCATGCCTCAATAATATTTATTTAGCAACATTCTCCTAGGCTAATTAATTATTGCCTCATAAATAATATTTCGACAAAATTCCCTAGGTGAGGTAATTATTGCATCTTTGACCCCCCAATGTGTGGGGCATGGTCAACACTTATATGTCCAAAAATATGGCGACATGACAATTACTTACTTGTCATATCCAAGGTTGGTTTTTTGCTTATTGTGGTTGATATATTCTCATGGTCTAATGATGGGATTGGAAGGAACAAGTCAAATTTATGTATGCATGTCTTCATCTTCTTTTTCTTTTACTTCTGATGGGTTTCCACCGATTTTCTTAAGTGATTATGAAGTGGTGTCAATATGTGCAGGATGATGAATGGAATCATCAAGAGGATTTTATTTAACATGAACATTTTTAGAACGTCTTTCTTCTTGATGAATATTCAACTCAAGGTGTAGGAAATCAAAAGTGTCTTGTGAACCTTTTACACAATCTCAGATGTGAGTGTGTTAAATTTGTTGTGCCATTTATATGTTCAAGCAAAGAGACAGATATTGTAGATGCAGTAAAAGGAGAATGGAGATACACATTGAACAAAACAAACCACACAAGAAAAAAATGAGTATTTCTCAGATAATTACAGTATCATTATCATTAATTAAATCTGGTGTTACAATAGTTTACATAGTAAAATAATTCAAATCAATTAGGGATGGATCCGAATCTCCCCACTGGATGTGACTGTATCTAACCAAATAGATAACTCATGGTGTCTCAATCAATATCAGAGTCCAACATATCAACTCTGATATTTCCAACCAATCCATACAATTAGTAATAACTAGTTAAATCAGTGCAATTGAGGTGGTATGTGGGAAAAGGCGCCTACTCCACATGCATCCATGTATTAGCCATGCATAAATAGCGCTAGCTAACTGATTGTGCTCTAACTGAAAGTAAATGGAAGCTAACTAATCTTAACTAGTTCCAACTCCAATTAACTGATGGAGGTTGGTGTCGAGACTCCCAGTGGCTCCTAAAATGTAGGGATTGGTCTAGGAGGTGCCCAAACTGATGCATGTACATGAAGTAAGTGGAATTTAACATCTAGCAGTCTTCCCCACGCTCTAGTAATTGGTACATGTGGCCCCATTAGGAAAAGTGGACCCAATTGATTAATTAAGGTTCCTAAGTTAGGCTAAATAATCTCATAAATAGATGATCAAGGGAGGATTAATAATCCTAACACCCCCCTTGAATCCTAACTTGAACAACTGTGGACCCTGGAAACGAGGCCATAAGTCACCCATGTACAATCTAAAATATAAAATGCTACTTAATACAACCGAGGTAATAGGGGAAAACCTCACGGGAAAACCCCCCTCAAAATAAGCAGAAAATAGAAAGCATTCAAACTATCTTTAGAAGAAAGAAGCTTCCTCCTTAGAAAAATAACTTGAACAAAGCACTGCTGCAAAATTGAAGCTCTATGCAGCAGCATGGTCTATCTATACAACAACATCATGAAGTTGTGCATGTGAAACTATCAATGTACTTCTGAACTGATGAATCTGTATGTTTCTTCTGGATGGTGAATGTAGAGAATGATCAAGTTTCTTCTTCTGTGGCCCAAGTAGCTGATCATTCTCCATCATCAAGTAGTACCGAACTAGAACCTTGCTGCACCACTATGTAGGGAGCGATTCTATGAGAGATAGTGTAGCATGTTCATTCTAATACTAGGACCTAGTTCTTCTTCTGTCTTATGGATCTCCATCACCTCTCCCAGCTGCATCAAGGAGATTTTGATCCCATTTGGCCTTAGGCTTCTGATTTGGAATGGATACTAGATTTGGATCTAGAATATCTTGAGATTCAGTCTCAATAGTAGGATCATGTTGTATTTGATCTTCTTGATCTGAATCTGAAACCTATAGAAAATCATCATCATCAAAAATAGGTGGAGAAGTGTTTATACCTTCCTGTGCTGCTGATGGTGGTGTATCAAACACTTGATATTCTTCAAACTGGACACTCCTTTTAATGAAGCATCTCCTGGTTGCACCCTCCATCAGTTTGTAAGCTTTTGCATCTTCTGCATATCCCATTAGAATGCATTCGCTACTTTGGTCTTGTAAGGAATTCCTCTTGTGAAGTGGTATTCTGCCCCAAGCTTTGTTACCAAAAACTCCCAGATGAGAGACATTGGGCTTATACCCATGCAGTTCTTCGAATGGAGTGGCTCGAACCACTGATTTATGAGGCACTCTATTCTGCAAATACAAAGCACAGTTTACTGCTTCATCCCAAAGAGAAGGATGGAGATGTTTATAATGGAGAAGGCATGTTTCCATCTCCTTCAGTGATATGTTCTTCCTCTCAGCCACACCATTCTGCTATGGTGTGTATGGAACTAAGTGTTCCATTCGAATCCCCTCTGATTCACATAAATTCTGGAAGTCTCCTTTGGTGTACCCCCCTCCTTTATCAGATCTTATAGACTTGATTTTCTTGTTGAAACTATTCTAAGCCATAGCTTTAAAACCTTTAAAAGTCTCAAAAACTTCTTATTTTTGTTTCATGAAGTAGACCCAGCAGTAAGGCTAGAACAATCATCAATAAATGTGAGAAAATACCTGCAACCATTAATGGAGTTTGTGGGCATAGATCCAGCTACATCACTATGTATCAAATCAATTATAGAGGTATATCTATGTGCCTTCCCAACATCATACCTCTTTTTTGGATGCTTACCTACCAAGCAACCAACACATACTCCATTGGAAGTTTGGATGGAAGGAAAACCTTCAACCATTTTATCATTGTGGAGTTGATGGAGATATTTGAAATTGAGATGGACAAATATCTCATGCCAAATATTGCCGGTGTCATTAGCATGAGACAATAAAGTTGAAGGAGGAGAGACATGTAAAAAATGTGAGAACTCATAATATTTAGTAGAGTGATTTGCAATACCTTTTTCTATAAACTGTCTAGTGGATTTTTTTGTCATCTCAACTGTCTCTGAATCGAATGTAACTCTCTTGGGAGAGCCTATATGAGTCATCTAATAAACAAACAACATATTAGCTGCAAGGGAGGGCACATAGAGTACATTCTTGAATTGGCCATGCTTCGCTCTGACTAAGCCCCTTCTTTTTGCTGGAATATGGGAATCATCTCCCATGTGAATATTAAGCCCCTTTGATAGTGTAAGGACTAAGAAGGATTCTTTGGAAGAAACCATGTGGTTGGATGCTCCACAGTCAATTATGTATGTTGTATACCGAGTAAGGATAGCTTTCAAGGCATGACACCTTTCATCTTTTTCTGTCGGTGGTTCTTCATCAGCCTTCTTTTCTCCTTGTTGTAGAGCAATGTTATGCTATTTGAAGAGAGATGACAGTTGATCAATATGCTTCTTCATACAATGATCTTCAAGGTGAAAACCCTTTTCACAATAGGGACATAATTTATTTTCAAATTCTTCTTCTTAGAGCCAAAGGATCCTTCAGAAGTCTGTTGATTATGTTTAGGCTTCGAATCAACTGCTTTAGGCTCCTTCTTCTTTGACTTCCCTTTGGCTTGTGCTTTGGAAGAGTCTGTCACCAGTACAACTTGATATTTGGAGGTATTGATGACTCCCATTCGAATCAATTTCTCTTGCTCCTTGATCAAGGACTTAGAAAAGGAATCTAGAGAAGGGATTTTCCAATCCGGAAAGGAATCCCTTTTTGAATGGAAGAGTGAAACAAATACAAAATACTCTAGACCGAGTTTGCTGAGAATGGAAAGGACATTTTTCTCATCCTTCCTCTCAATTCTACACTTTTTGCATTGGAGTGCCAGAGACTTGAATTTAGTAAAGAATTGCTCTATTGTTTCGAAATTGCAGGGATGTAAGGCTACCACCTCATTCTCCAGGAGGTGTCCCCGAAGCTCATCTTGTTTTCCAAAAAAGTTCTCAATGTTCTCCTAGGATTCTATGGGTATCCTCAAACCTTCAAGGTGGAAGAGGAGATCTCTGGAAATATGAGTGCATAGATAATTGAAGGATTCATCCAAGCGGTTCAGAAACTTGTTCTTTTCAACTGGCTGATGGGGCTCAACCTCCCTTCCAAGTATTATCCTATAGTTTCCAAGATTGCGCAAGTCCAACTACATATCTACCCTCCAATCAAGATAACTGAAGGGTGTATGGATCCGTGGAGTAGAAGGAGAAAAATCCACAATTCTTCGGCTGAAAGAACACAATACTTCACACAAGATACATAGCACCTATAGAGTTTTCATTGCAAAACACTAAAACATTTGAATGGTTAGAATCATGCTTTCCCTCTCGACATGAACATGTTTTTAGGGTCTATCACGCCCGCACCACACTCTGAATAAATCCATAGGAAACAAGGTACCTTTTGTGGGACTTATGAGGAAACCCATCTGCTTTTGATGTTCAATGGAGAGAGACAAACATGAAGCCTTTTTGAGATGGCTATGATACCATGTTAAATTTGTTGTTCTATTTAGATTTTCTAGCAAAGAGATAAATATTGTAGATGCAGTAAAAGGAGAATGAAGATACACATTGAACAAAACAAACAACAAAGGAAACATATGAGTATTGCTCAGATAATTACAGTATCATTGTCATTAATTAAATCCAGTGTTATAATAGTTTACATAGGAGAAGAATTCGAATCAATTAGGGATGGATTTGAATCTCCCCACTGGATGTGATTGTATCGTACCAACTAGCTAACTCATGGTGTCTCAATCAATATCGGAGTCCAACAGATCAACTCCCAGATGTCCAACCAACTCATACAATCAGTAATAACAAGTTAACTCAGTGCAACTAAGGTGGTAGGTGGGAAAATGTGCCTACTCCACATGAAACCATGCATAACTAGCGCTAGCTAACTGATTGTGATCTAACTAAAAATAACTGGAAGCTAACTAAGTTTAACTAGTTCCAACTCCAACTAACTGATGGAGGTTGGTGTTGGGACTCCCGATGGCTCCTAAATGTAGGGATTGGTCTAGGAGGTGCCCAAACTGATGTATGCAAATGCATTAAGTGGCAGTTAACCTCTAGGAGTGTTCCCCACACTCTAGTAACTAGTACGTGTAGCCCCATTAGGCAAGGTGGACCCAATTAATTAATTAAGGTTCATAAGTTAGGCTAATTAATCTAATAGACATATGATCAAGGGAGGGTCAATAATCCTAACAGAGTGAGGGTGGTATTATCGACCATAATAGTGTTGTATTTTTAATCTCACCATGTGATTAAAAAGACTCACTCAAATGGTGAAGGGATTCTTGAAACTACACCCTTTTTCAAATAGACTCAGCAAGAAAAAAACAAACAATGAACGCTGTCAGTGTTAGTAAAAAATACACCCAAGTACAATGCAACTCAACTCAATGGAAAGTAAAAGTGAAGTTGAACAACATGATAGTTTGAATGCTAAATTGTTCTTCAAAAGATGAATGTTTCTTATGAAGTGGAATTGATGGAGTATTTTACCTCAAATTTATTGAGCAATGATGATATGTTGTGGTGCCAAGGCCACTGAAATAAGAGGCCTTTATAGACAAATTTTTTCTACCATTAAGGGAGTCTACAACACAATGTAGTCTTGCAATAAGATACACTCTTCAATAAATTGTTATATGCACATATATGCCAGGCTTATGGCTTGTTCTTTGAATTTTTGAAAGAGGAAAAATATTTTATTGAAGAAGAATTCAATTTAGACACACAAACTGAATCAATCTACAATAGCTTCACTTGAAAAGATGATATGCAACTAGTCCAGACAAATGATTTGTAACGGTAATTATATGCAAAACAATTTGCATGTACTTACAAAAAACACACAGTTTGTAAGTGTCTCTACAAGGTACACTATATTGAATATCTCTACAACACAACTTAGTCTTCAAACTTTACAATAATCTTTGCAATGTAGTCTACTACAATGTACATGTATCTACCACCAAAAAAATATGTACCCACTCTCAGGTCTCCACTAGTTCATACACAGTTCCAATAGGCTTTCAATGAAAATAGGATTCTAAATACTTTGATTTATTTTATTATGATTTTCTTACGGTGTTAAGGCCACATACTTCCTCTACAGTGTAGTCCACTAATTGTTCTTTACAATGCAAGATATTTTATTATAATCTTCGCAAAAAATATAAGTTTTAATTTTGATGCCCCACTTAGGGATGGGCATGATTAATTAAATGAAATCATTATGTATAGGTAGACATGACGGCTCGATACTAAGTTAACATGGTTGATATTTTATGGTGAACTAACATTATGTGATTCATGTATGAGGATCTAAAATTAAGACTAGTTATTGTCGCAATGCTATGACCCGAGAGGGAACATTAGAAATAGGTAGACAATATCCATACTTATTCAATAACTTCAGGGCAAAGTTTCCTAAAGTGGGGGTGTATGTAACACCTTGTTTTTACCCTAACACATGAGATAAGAATAGCTATTACTTGAGGGAATTCTATGACAAATGACCCGGTTATTTATATTTTGGGAGATAAAACTTTATATGGACTTACTATTGAGGGAATTCAGTTTCAGATGACCTGGACATGTGTGAAACGATTAACTACTGATGAGATATGACCTAAGAAGAATGATCTAACATATCGATGAGTAAATTATGAATACGAGAATGATGTTGACATTTGGTCAATTGTGAATGCATTGATATTATGATTTTGAAATGAATAATCATGTGAAGTACCAACAAGTATTAAAAGTTGTATAATGTTTTATAGACAAAAGTTATGTAGCATGTACTATGATGGTCTATCAAGTGTGACAAGAAAGGCAGGTACATGAACCACAAGAAAACATCAGCATGCAAAGAATCTAGCTGAGTCAATGACTATGGCAAGTGATATCAATCTTGTTTATGATATGATTAATTATGATATGTTTGATGCACATGAGGTATAATGTGCATGGACTCTGGATGAGTCGAGAAAAGTAGACAGTTAATTCCAATTTGATATTTATATTAGGTTTGAAATATTGTTTATAATATTTGATCCACATGATGTTGTATGTGCAGATGATGGGATTGTGATTTCCAATCGATCCACATCAGGTGATGAGGATGAAAATATTATATGTGTAAGCACAGAAAATTGGAAGACGCGATGAACTTTGAATAGAGTGAGTAGAACCCCAGTTCATCAGATGCATGTGTTAAGGAAAAAAATTCCTATGGCTTGGGGTGGACCACAACAGAAAATATGACAGCAAAAATAAATCCACTTCCAATGTGCTAAAGAGATAAACAAGTCCAACACTAAGGGATGAGAATCATACCTTATTACGGACGTTCGTAGAAGATCCCCATTAAGCTTTCAATCACACTTGGACCTACATTTAATTATAAACAACAACGAAACATACAAGCATGATAGATATTAAGTGTTAGAACCTACTATAACATTTACAAATCCAATATATAATCAAAGAAACTACATCCATGGATAAAAACTATTCATAGTTACACATATAATGGACGAGAAATGGATATTTCTATTAAATATGAACAAAGATAAAAATTACAACCTCTGTCAGAACCTCTTCGAGATTGAGAAACCGAGTCCTCCACCTGGGCCTCCACCACTAAAATCCTCCATATCAAGGCAAGCTCACAATACAAAGGCAAGCTTGGGAAAGAGCACCAGTGGGTTCTCCTAGGATCAAGGGATGCACACTAAAGTATGTAATATTGGGGCACAAATAATCAAGTCATCATCAACACATGTGGGAGGCTCTTGCTCCTCATGTGGCACCAACAAGGAAAATCCTTTCACCCCATTTTCATCCCCAAATGCTGTGGGGTAAATCATTAGGGGAATTTTGAGGTATAAAATGGGTCACATAAGGGAAATAATAAAATAAAAATTGTAAATTTTGGAGGGGAAAAAAAAACTTTTTATTATTGTATTTTTGACATATCTCCTTACCAGTTCACCCAAATTTTGAGTTTGGGGACTCGTTGGATGCAGAATTTAATTACGCATCCAACGCATACCCACACTGCATACTTCTGAGGTACACACGACACCCAAAAATGAAAATTTCAATAAAAACATATTTTAATGTTAAAATATATATTTTTATTGAAATTTTCATTTTTGGGTTCCATGGTACCTCATAAGTATGCAGTATGGGCATGGGTTGGATGCAGAATTAAATTTTTCATCCAACTAGTCCCCAAGCTCAAAATTTGGGTGAACCCATAAGGAGATATGCCAAAAATACGATAAGAAATAGTAGTTTTTTCTTTTTTCCCTCCATTTTGTTTACAAAGTTTACCCTTATGGTTGACATCATAATCTCTAATCCTATTGGTTCTTATAAAGTGAATTTTAATGGTACAATTTTTGTTTTGAGGCCATTTTTACCTCAAAACTCCCCTAATGAATTGTGATTCAGACTCATATCTCTACAATTCTCATCCACCAAACTTATGTCTACATATTCTTCATCATTGGCTTATCCAAATAAGATGAGCTCATATGACTCTTCCATATTGAAGAGGCTCTCTCCAGAAAACAAATCAAGTTTTTTCTAGGAAAGATCAAGTGCTTGGTCCTCATCAAGCTTGTCTACACAGTCCTTAAGGACATCCAAAAATTCAATGCATCTCATGATCCACCATCTCATGAGATTCCTCCATGTGATCAAGAATGCAATAAGGCTTGTGAGAATGGTTGAATCATGTGTAGGAGGGAAGGTATGATCTTCGTAACTTCTCATGAAGTTGCTCCATCTCCATCTTGGACTCTTGGAGTGCACATTGAGTGCTCTTCAAGGAACCTTGGGTGGTCATCAAATCTTGTGTGAGATTGCAAATATCTTCTTCCTCCTTCAAGTACATTCCATGCAATGCCTCAAAAATATCAAACAAATAATATCTATCAAAAAGAAATTGTAAGAAGTCTCCTTGGATTTTATACAATGCCTTCTGAATCTTCTCTTTGGTTTCAAGAGAAGTTTGATCTTCCAATGAAGCAGATATCCAAAACTGGTGTGACACTGAAGCATGTGTGTCATGGAGAAGGTGTAATGCCTCTTGAATATTATTTTCATCCATCTTCAAAGGCCAGGAAAATGAGTGGAGTTCTTGAGGGAAAGTATCCCCTACTTATTTACTGCAATTACCTTGCAGTGATTTGCACTCCTCTTCATGAATCTTTGTTTTCGCTTTCCCACCCAAAATACTATATGGTTCATATGTCTCCACAATGGTGATAGTGGGATTTGTATTCTCATTCATGTCAAACCTCTCCTCATTGTGACACAAGGAAATATAAATATATGAATTGTGTACATCCCTTTGCATGATTTATTCCTTCACCAACACTTGCAAATATGAACTTTTCTCATGTTCATGCTCCACATGAGATTCCTCCATTATACCCAAAACTTTTCCTTCCATGCAAAATGAAAGGTGTGGCACCTTTAAATCCTTTTGAAGTTGATAGGTATACAACTTTGACTCTTGAAGGGCTCTTTGTGTGCTCTTCAATGAATTATTGGTGATATCCAACTTACTAGTGAGACTTTCTGATTGTTCTTCTTCATTATGAGGCTCAAGTGGTGGCTATAAATATGATTTATAATATTTGTTTGGATTTGATAAAAAATATGTCTCACCATCCTCACATGAACCAACATCCTTAGTAGTGATCTATAAATCACCCACAAAGAAGCTGGATGTTCATTCATATTCACTTTCTTCTCCCATGCAGTCACCTTGCAGTGACTTGCACTCTACCTCATGAATATCTGCCTCTACTTCATTTATATAACCCTCATCATTAAGGATTGGATTTTGAACCTTTTCAAAGTCACTTCGGAGTGCCTTATGCTCCTCCAAAAGTATATCTTCAATTGTGGATTCACCCTTGTCTAAATCACTTTCATTGTATGGACTCAAAGGTATTTCAATGAGCTACAATATAGAGTGATTAGTGCATAAATAAGAATTTTGTTTATACCTTTGTGTTTCCCATTCCACCGAACTAAGTGTAGGATCTGCTTCAAGATATTAATCTATTTGGAAATATTCTTGTGATGTATTTCTCTCTTCCTTAGGTATCTCTTATCCTTTATCTCTTTTGGCTCTGGTGGCAACCATCTAGTCCCCACTTTATTGCACACTTCATCCACCATATGTGCAATCATTTCCATGCTTGACCTGTAGTATGGATATTTGAATAAATTATGTATATCCATGTTGTAGTAATCTCAGAAAGATAATACCTCCCTTATCTCTTCTTTTAAAGCATAGTATTTTATGAAATATTGGAAGGATTCCATAGAGTTCTTTCCATCGAACATTTGACCAATAACACTTGTAGATTTTTTCCATATGACTTCATCATAAGTTGGAAGCAAGAAATAATCAACATCATCCCTACTAAATCTATTTGAGGTACTCCATGAGGGTTTTTCATAATCTTCTTGTTCATACTACTCAAGGTTTTCTTCATATTGTCTACAGTACTCTTCATACTACTCATCATAGTCATCATCATAATAGGACATGGATGGAATTTTATTCAACTTGAGAGCTTAATTTTCACAAGAGTGGAGGAAATAGAATTGATACCACTGTAATATACCTGATTTGAATCATATCTTAAATATTAACTCTTACTGCTATGATAAACAAAATCATAGAACTAGTTGACAGGTGGGCAAAATTTATCTAGTAAAAATTGGGAATTGTACTCAGGTTGCAGAGTATTAGTGGGAGAAAAAAAGGATAGGTTTGGAGACTAAAGGTTCAGATATCTAAGCATATGGATGTTTATCCATTTTATTTTTTGAGCATCATCCAGGATGAAGTCTACTAATAGGATTCTAGGTGTCCCAACCGGTGTAAACTGATATTTAAATAGTCAATTCCAAGAAACCAAGGCTCATGAATAATTAGGTGAGTTATCAATATATATTTAGGAATAAAATATAAATTTAATTATTTTCATAACATATCTAGAAAATTTTGTAAGATTTTGGGTTTGTTTGGGAAAAACTAGCAGAATTGGCCTAGAGATTTCTTGCGCAAAAGAGGATTTCAAAGAACTATTCAAACTCAATAAAATAAGGTATTATGAGTTATATTTGTTTTTTGGGTGAATTAATGACCTACTACAACTTACATAATCAAATTTGAGTATACATAACTGTCATGGCATTGGAAACAGTAAAACTAGTCAAATTTAACTAGCTAATGAGCATAGGTAAGCAAATAACGTGAATTTTACTACTGTAACTTATAAAATATGCAATTAATTAATATAATAGGTATATCAAACAAAATTTAACTTAATAAAACTCATATATCAGTATTTTATCCATGGAATCACTGTCATTACATGAAGGCTTACAAAAGGTTCCTTAAATGAGCATTGGAATGCCTCTCTCACAGAAAATTTGGCATTATGACCTCCTTATGAAAAAATATTGCTGTATATCAGAGATGATAAATATGATAATAATATGAGAATATAAGGAATATCTTAGAGGATTTGGTCTCCCTCAATGGTTCCCAATACTGAAGGATAGTGGCTTGAAACCAACACCCGGCACCAATCTTGCAACTATGAGAGAAAAAGTGAAGTCTAATTCAATAGAGCTTGATTTAAAAGGATTAATGGATAATATTTGAGATTTATATTGGTCTTGAATTTCTTATCCTTGACACTCTGTGGCTGCAATGAAGAATATAAGAGAATACAGAAGAGACTAGGAAATCTTGGGGCGCATCACCCAAGGTTGTTGAGGAACATCACTCAGGAAAGAAGACATGATTCACTCAACAACAAAAAAATAATCATTAAAATTTGTTCAAAGGATTTGGAATCATTCTTTTATAGACTGGGTGACTTGTTGAGCAAGTTACCCACTTGCAAACCCTAACCATAGCCCATGAGTGTGCCTTCCTTGAGGAGATTAGCAAGTATGTGCTTTAGGAAAATTTTCCTTTATTTGCATCCTTCAACCGGATTTGAAACTTCGCCCTCCTTGATCAATAGTTGTCTTCTTTATATCTAACAACTTTTTCTGCACTTTCCCACTTTTCAAATTGCCTTTCTTTTCCCTGCTTTTGACAGATGCTATCTTTTTATGACAGATTGTTTTTCCTACAATTTCTATGTTTTTGGCTTGAGTTCCTTTTTATCATTTTCTTGATTTTTTCTAGGTTTTGTTTTCTGGTTGAAAACTCATGTCCCACTTTGCCTCATGTTCCCTCCTTGTCACCTAGCACATGCACAAATAATTTCCCAAATTAATTATTCTCCATAATAATTAATTTCATACAAATAGCCAGAATTAGGATTTTAAGCTAATGCATTCCTTCATAGTACTAATTAATCAAAATTCCCTAGTAAGAATTCATTTAATTCATTTTTAAACCTCTAGGTACTGACAAGGTCAACACTTTTTATTTTTTTTCATGGAAGGGACATCACAGACCCAAGAGTGTACACATAGAGTTTATGGACATTTATTTCTTCATCGGTTTATCTCAGGGGGGACTCCAATCATCCTCAGGGGAGGAATTAAATGACTAGTATTATAACTGATACTTAGAAAATCTTCGCACACTACAATTAGGGCATGTTGAAAAGAAACAACTACATGTCGATATGAAAGATTGAATATTTGACACTAAAGACCATTATTTTTATTATAAATCAACTTTTAATATCGATAGCATAGCATCTAGCTTCATGGGAAAAAATGTTTTATACCTTGGAGAGCTTGCAATCTATTGTATTTGATTATTTCTTGACCCTCCTAGTCAATATGCGAAACTAGTTAACTCTTTGTAGTACAAGGAAACAAAATAATCTTGGGTATGCTTCAATTCTTTATAATTTTTTCATGGAGTCGGTGTAAGCTATGCATCCAAAGATCTCATATCCATGAATTGGTATGCAAGAGGCCAAGAAGTTGGAGAAACAAAGAATTATAAATATCAAAGAGATAATTATTCCAAGAACTAGAAGTGGTGTTGATAGACATCGTTTTAGCACTTAAACACAACATATCACAATTGCTAATACATCAATATGCATTGGTCATTAACCATGGTTCCTCATCCCCTCAACTCATACAATCATATTTTTATAGTGCCAAGGTGTAACGAACTACCTAGAAGTGAGGAATAATGTGTCCACATAATTGGGTCATAACACACAATAGCAGTGTTGATTTTTTCCATGTTTGTGCCATAGTCAATGGTTCTATTTTAATAGGTTGACCAGTCAGTTAATTAATAAAATCCTTCATTAATTGATTATTCTTACAAGTTGAGAGCCTATTTGGATTGTTACTTAACCGTCTAGTTGACCACTTAGTCGACTCTCCTATCCAACTATAAAATGTCAATTGTATGTATACAAAATATCTAGAGGTGTGATGAATTGGCAATGCCTGCTTTTCCAACACCTCCCAACTAGCACAACGTTGTAGAGAATTAGGAGGTGACATTACTTTTGTATAACCCCCCTCGAGATAATTACAAGTTTTTGAATCCCAAGAATATCCCAAAGTTTTGACAAACTGAGCTTTTGGTAAAGGCTTTGTAAAGGTATCAACAATTCCAAAATAGACAAATTTCATACTAGAATAATGTATCAACAATAATAAGTAATGAGCATGGAGTTACAAATGCTTCATTTTTCTATGTGCAATAGGATTTTCAACAACATTTATTGCACTCTAATTATCACAAAATATTGCATTCACTATGTCAACTGAAAAATTAATCTGTCCCAAGATATGTCTAATTCATACCGCCACTGTGCTAACATTAAATACACCATGATATTCAACATTTATGGAAAAAGAGAGACCACATTTTTATTTTTACATGACCATAATAAGGGTCTAGAACTAAGACAAAACACAACCAAATTTTGACTTTCTATCATTGGCATTCCCTACCCAATTTGAGTTGATGTAACCAACTGGCGGGCCTATGGCGTTGGCGCAATACTTTATACCAAGTAAATAAGTTTTCTTGATATAATAGATAATTCTCTTTGAATCCTTCAAGTGGCTTTCTTGAGGATATTTCATTAACTCATAAACCACACTAACACTGAAGGAAATATCAAGTGAATTGTGAGTTAAATAATTCAGACTATTGACTAGTTATTGGTAAAGAATCTGTTGAATTTTAATCCAATTTTCAAATATTTGACAATTATTTGACAATGATTTAAAATTTTCATTTTATCCCATGGTTTCATTGAATAATTGCAGACTTGAAAATATCAACATAAATTGCAGTAAAAAAAGGATGATAGAAAGATTGACACGAATAATAAACACAAAGATTAAATACCTTGAGAAACCCAATAGGGAGAAAATACAACCAACTTTTCTTAGAATAAAGCAATCCAATTCAAGTAAAATACCATTCATGAAGATGAACCCTAGCACAAGATATGTTTTCCCTCCTTCACAAGAAACTCTAGCAAGGGTAGCGAATCTTCCAAGATAATAAGAACCCCAAAAATTACTCCTTTCGTTTCTTACTATTCTTAGATGAATTTTACACTAGGAGACAGAGAAGATGTGATGTTGTGATGATGAAAATAGGGTGAATGAACACTTTATTTATATTCTTCAATTTACTTGACTTTTCCTCAATGGGACCGACTTGTCTTCTTTCACTGAGGCCAACTATTCTTTCAATCTTCATCTTTCATTTTATCTTTTGGCCAACTTGTCTTCTTGTCCTCATTTTCTCTTGGGACTTATTTAATGGTTGACTTGAATTTTTGGTTACTTATTCATCTCCTCACATTTACATCTATTCCCACATAGATTTCTAATGTTGATTTAACCATACTCTAAGAAGTCTTGGACACTTATTAGATCCCATTTCAAATTAAACATCATATTAGACTTTGTATATTCAAATAAACAAGTAAACTCACTCTAATCATAATATATAACTCCATCATGAAGCACTCCCACATAGATAATGCAATGTGACCCCTAGCCTTATTGAGTCTTAGTCAATACACATGACTAATCAATACTAATCATCTTGAGCCTCATATACTCTTAGTCAATATACATTACTAATCAGCAGTAAGCCAGGGACATCCTCTTCTATCCATTGGTCAATATTCATGAACCCTCTGGGAGAACGCCTACAAAATGTTTTCCCAATTCTAGGACCATGGAGAAACATCAGCACTCCCACTTAGTGAGGAAGACAATTTTCATCTCACTTGGTGATAATTTCCTATGAAGGAATTATACATCACTTCCAAACATCACACTTGGTGAGAATGTCTGTAATCCATCAGGTACACATATTCCTTAATTTCCATCCCATCACTAAATCAAGAGAAATAATAGATCTAATGGAAGTGTACCTGGAGAAATCAAGAAATTTCTCCTCATAGTCCACTCCCTCTTTCTAGGAGAATCCTCTCCCCAGAAACCCCACTTTTTGTTTCTTTATGTTGCCATCTTCTACATGCTTGATATTATAGATCCACTTGGAAGTTAGCACTGAATTTCCCTTAGGTCTAAGAACAATCTCCCATACATAATTCTTCATGATGGATTGATATTCCTCTATCATGATAATGTTCCACACCTGTTGTTTTGTTGCCTTCTCATAAATGGAAGGCTTGGAATCAATGATGTGGCTCATCAATGCAATGTATCTCAATAATAACTAAGGTGTTTTTCTCTCCTTGAAGGTGTGTCTAGGAGATTCATTCCTTTCTGCATCCTACAAGGTGTCACAAAGCCATGTTGGCCTTAGGACATGACTCACTAGATCCGAGACTACTGATTCTCATTGTGTATTAATCAACACAAGAGATATAACTCTCTCTTGTTAAATCAATATATATGACTCACTCTTGTTTTCTCAAGAGTTAACTAATTATAAAAATAAAAAACTTATTGTACAAAGAATACTTATCTTGCTTGTTGACTCCATATTAATCCATGCCTTATTGTAGAGATTACAGAAGTCCTTGGAGGTACACTCTCCTCCAAAACCTTGATTTTCCTCTTTGTCAAGTTTTTTCTAAGCCTTCAACTCCTTAAACATGCTAAATAAGTCAACCTTGGTCTTCATGAGTTATATCACCATTTATAGTCACAAGACACCATCTAGAGATGATTTTCATTGGTGCGCATACATTTGAGTATACTAGAACAAATACTCTTTTTCAATTTCGTCTACAATCTCATCAAGTTGATCTTATTTTGTCTTCTTTAATGGAGGCTCATCAACACTAGTTGTTGATGCATGCTTCTTTTCCTTTATTTTCTTTTGAGTACATTGATAAGCAAAGTGACCAAATTTATGACAACTGAAACATTTAACTTTTGAAATATCCTTCTCTTTTTGTTCTTGAGTTGGTTTTGATTTTCCACATGTATTTATTTTCCTAAAGTTTCTTCTTCCATTTTCTTTTCTTGCATGAGCTACAAGAGCTTGATTTTTTTCATCCTAAGGTCTCTATAAGCTCTTATTAGACAATACTTTGGCCTCCTCTTGAACACAATCATCCCATAGTTGATCAATCTCGGGTAACTCTTCTCTTCCACAAATACTCTAAACAAATTATTCCCATGAGGAAGTGAGTCCATTAAGAGTTACCATAATAGGTTTTTCATCATCAATAATATATCCAATGTCTTTAAGTCGATTTCTCAACTGGGAGACCTTCATAAAGTAAGTATAAACTAAGAGTAAGTTGCAACTAAATTTGAGTTGGCCATATTCATGAAACAAAGTTGATTCCTCAAGAATAACTTTCGACTAATTTTTTTTCTTTCTAGCAATCCTACTAAGGAATCATTCATCGATTTGGGAGTATTCAACTTAGACAATATATTGAATCAAGTGGTATTTTACAGAATCTATTAAGATCCTCTTGGCATTTTCTTCATTCTTCTTGTATTTGGATTTATCCCCAACATTTTTTGGTTCTGAGACATCTTTATTTATATAATCCTAAATATTATTTTCATCTAATACGAACAATATTCTCATATTCCAGCATATGAAATTTGAAGCACCAACCGACCTGTATTCTACTATGATACTGGACACCCTTATGATATTTTGATCTAGAAACCCTAGACCCAAAAATTACGTCAGAATTTAAAATCATCAAAATTGAAATACGAGTCCACATATAGATGCTCCCTCCTTAGGTGAACTCTTGAACACTATGATCGATCTAAAACTTAGGTTGGAAGTGTCCAAACTTGGAATCCCTAGTTTCCAAACTTATGGAAAAATATTCTAGATGGCTATGTTTCAAAGCTACTCTGATACCATGTTGAATTTTAATCAAATTTTCAAATATTTGACTAATATTTCAAAATGAATTCAAACATCCATTTCATACCACTGTTTCGTTCAATAATTGTACACTTGAAAATATCAACTTAAATTGCAGTAGAAAGAAAGGATCATAGAAAGATTGCCATGCGCAATACACACAAATATTTTACCCTGGGAAACCCAATAGGTAGAAAACCCACCCAATTTTTCTAAAAATAAATCATTCCAATTCAAGTACAATACCATTCATGAATATGAACTCTAACACAAGAGAGGTTCACCCTCTTTCACAAGAAACCCTGACAAGGGTGGAAAATATTCCAAGACAATAAGAACCCTAAAAGTTATTCCTTCAAATTCTTGCTATGATTAACTAGAATTGCACACTAGGGGAGAGAGAGAGAGAGAGAGAGAGAGAGAGAGAGAGAGAGAGAGAGAGAGAGAGAGAGAGNCTTTATATTCTTTGGTTCCCTTTAATTTTCCTCAATGGGGTCGTTTGTATTCTTTAACTGGGGTTGACTTGTTCTTTTGGTCTTCATATTTGATTTTATATTCAAGCCTACTTGTATTCTTGTCCTCATTTTATTATGGCACTTATTCAATGTTATCCAGGACTTATTCAATGGTTGACTTGACTTCTTGGTTATTTTTTCATCATAGAAAAATTGTCCTAGTTGATGTTTATCTCCTCACATGCATGTATATTCCCACATAGAGCTCTAATGTTGATTTCAGCATAATCTAATAATTATTAGACACTTCTTCGAGCCCATTTCAAATTCAACATTATATTATACTTTGTATATTCCCAAAGGGGATGAGATCCCCTATGAAATAAACAAGTCAACTCATTCTAATCAGAATAGATCACTTCATAATGGAGCACTCCCACATAGAGTATGCAATGTGAAATTTATCCTTATTTAGTCTTAATCAATACACATGACTAATCAAGGCTAATAATATCGAGCCTCATATACTCTTAGTCAATACACATGACTAATCAGGGTTACGCCAGGTCCATCCTCCTCTAGAAATTGGTCAATGCACATGACCCCTCTAGGATAATGTCTGCAAATTTTTTTCTCGATGCTATAACCATGGAGAAAAATAAATAGAATCATGCCAACCCAAAATAAATCATAGTCTTGTTGATGTTAGAAATAATATGTTCCATATCAAATATTTCAGGCCTCGCAGCTGGCTAGACTATGAATAACAATAATGAACACCCTAATTTTAAATACTTTCTAAAATATACAAGTCTCCATGTTCATGTGAAACTTAGGGGAGTTGTAATATGTTTGTGTGCGTGTGGGAACACACACACACACACACACACATGTATATATATTATACAAAAGACAAAACTTGTATGAATAGTTCATAGAAATAATACGCAACCTAAACAACACTTGGAAACATAATTAATATAAACAATTGATTAAGTACAGTACAAATGTGGTTTGACATTCATAGGAGTACAATCATTTATACAACCTAAAAGAAAGATAATTACAATACATGTACAAATGTAAACAATTCCAATAATAAAAATTTAAATAAAATATGGCACCTAAGAGATCTTTATATTATTGACCGCCTCAAAATTACACTCAGAATATTATCATTTACTTATGGAAGAAGAATTGTCCTTTCACAACTAATGAGTGTTTCTATACTGCTTAATTTGTGTGTACTGATAAATTCAATAGAAAATTTATCCAATAAATCTACCGAGTAAAATCAATCAGTAATAGACAAAGCTGGATTAAATTTTACAACATTGATCAATTCTAAATCTCCAATTTACCACTTAACAAATAATCCTACTATCATAGAAATATCAAATATTAAACACATAATATAAGCTTTAAAAAATGCAGAATTAGGAACTAAGTATCATACTCTTAGCGTACCATAGCATAGGAATGATTAGCCTATTTCCTTCAATAGCCAACCTTTTATTCTTTCCTCCTCCAAGAAATAGTTAAGTAACTGATTCTTTTAGAACTTTCAAAAATTAATTTTAGAAACTCATGAATGAGAGATGTGGAATGAGGATTGAACCTAATATGTAACCATCAGAAGGAAGGAAAAGATAATCTAGCTTTAAAAACTTCATACATATAAAGAGCCTAATAACATTTAGGAATAGTCAATAAAAAAGGGGGGACCCACTATTTATTCGAAATCAACCTTGCAAACACTCTTTGTGCCTCCCAAAACTTGTATATAATTTAAACCATAAACATGGTTGTATCATCATTTAAATTAACCATCACAAATGTGCCACCTGTAATATCAAATTTGGCATTCATTCAAATAAACCTATTTTAAAAATAGAATTTGTTGACTAAAGAGGTTTCAGCCTTGTAAAGATCAAAACTTTTTGAAAATGTGTTGCATAACCTGCCCATCAAAATTGCAACAATTTACCAAGATAAATACATTGCAAAATCATAACCACTATGCCAACACAAATAATACCTTTTTCCAAATAATATAGAGATAAAACACTTGAATGGAAGGTGAAACCCATTAAACATTGATGATGGTGTTGCAGTTGTATTCATCTCTTCTTCTAATGCAATAGCTGGAATTTTTAGTTCCTCTTCCTCATAAGGCTACTCTATAGTAGGAATCGGTGGAATGGAAGGGATATTATCAACTATGGGATCCAAGCCTACATGATGTTTAGTAGGTGATGTTTTATTTTCCAGGTGTATGGAGGGATTTTCCAATATGGCAAGATGATGCTGGGATAGTAGTAGATGGTATGGGGTGATTGGTTTCAAACTTTCCAAATTTGGTTGCTTTATCTTGTGGAGAAGGAGGAAGTACATCCCAACTAGAATTGTGAACAGATTAATTGTAAGGCAATTCAACAGAATTTGGAGGAGATTGAGGATCTTGAGACACGTGTGGAGGGACTGAATGATATGATAGCACATTGAGGTCCAAGGTAAATATGGTCGGTTCTATCCAACTAATCAATTTCATTGGAATTGGCACCAAAATGCACAAAATACATTACTTTTCTATATACCCCTTATTTCCACAAATACTTCCCTCTTCCACCTCTTCTTCTTACCAATCTCCCAGAATCTCTGCTATGAAAACTCATGGTTGAACTGAACATATCAATAATGAGCAATTGTTTTAAACAAAAAATGTTTTGAATCAACATAAACATATATATAAAGTGATGACAACTACTCAATTCTCTTTAATATATATCAATGCAACATTGACATCATGTCAGGAAAACACTAAAAACATACAATGGGTATAGTACTATAACATGGTTGGGAATGAGGGATCGGGTGATGCTTCTATGGGCAATCTATTCACTGAGATTAAACAAAGATTCTGAAATCGAAACCATGTTCTTCTCTAAATTTTTCAACGTTGAAGAAAACCAACAAAATAACCACTGTATAATTCTTGAAACAAATGGATATTGAATCAAAACCTGTGCCCTTTATAAATAATCAACCATTTCTTAACCACAACCTTGAAATTCTATGAAGTTAACTTGATTTAACTAAACAGAGTTATCATCTCATATATATATATATATATATATATATATATANTATTTGCTAAAACGATTTAATTCTCCACAAACCCTTATATTGAAACCATTTTCAGTTTATAGAGGATTATTATACTTCAACAAAAATATAAAGGAGGAAGCTTGAATCATGAGTAGACTCATCCTATCCTCATAACGTCCACAAGACAGATCTTTTGTAAATATGTGGAAGCAATTCAATGTTGAATTGATTTCAATAGCTATCAAGTAGATAATTAAAAAAAGGGCTCCGGTAACATGGGAAAGGAAATGAACTAAACACAATTAAAATGGAAAGGCAAGAAAGTGAACAGTTTTATATCTGGGCATGACTAAAATGGAAGCAAAATGAATGAGGAGTTAGAGTATAGGGAGACAAGATTGCTAATGAAGACTAGAACTCATTCATATGGTGGAAATGTGATTAGAACATACATTTTGAACAATATATCAATATTTCAACTTCCACAAATTTCATTCATCAATGATAGTTCGATTTCTGAATTCTCTATGGTTATTTACATCCTATTACAATCCTCCATAAAGTACACACTTCATAACTAGGCCTATGGCTATTCATATATTAACCACAACATTCAAATGGTTACTGATAGTATGAAATCGATAGTCAAAATTCATCTTGAATATTTACAACTTAGGGTTTTGAGGTAAGATTTATTTGAGACCTAGATGAAAGGAGGGCTTCGAAATTCATAATATATTTCATATCAAATATTTTAAACACTAATTTTTATTTTGATATGATTGATTCCATACATATTTCTGGAAGAAAAAACCTACAAACCCAAAACTGAGAAAGAAACACTCATGACTTAACAACCATGCAAATATTTACTTTTGGTAATTATTTTGTAACATTTTTACTCAATGACTTATCGCTTCAATTACCTACAACTCTCTGATAATGAAGGGTGGAATATTGAAGAAGATGGGGTTCACGATTTTGGGGTTCCATGTTGTTTAGGGAATTAATATTAAAATTTAACACAATAAGGCCCCTTGAAACATGCCATATGGAAATTTGAAATGGAGACACTTGGATTTCAACATGCTAAGGATGAAAACTCATAAGGAAAGTGCAATGTGATTAACAAAACATGCAATCAACTCAATCAAAATGCATTGTATAAGATAAACCAACTGTCACTCTACATAACTATCACGAAGAGATATTTATTGTGGAAAGTGTACCCAAGCTAATACAGAAGATAGTTCTCAAATGCGCTAGTTTTCCCTGCTCAAACACCCATGGAAAAGATATGGAAACGAATTTCTACCATGGTAAAATCAAGTTTGATAGAATAGCCTAGAATAACCATTCGGGTGACAATTTTAACACACTTAATTCGGTCCATATCACGGTACAAAGAATTAAATTCCATTGAAACTAGTTGAGTTTAGTGGAAAGCTTGAGAATCGAGCATGTAAATATCACCATGCATCAAATTTTATCTTGTTTTAAATCAATGGCTAATAGGAAAATACAATAAATATGTTGTTCATTCAATATGAAACTATATCCACTATCACCAGGGTTGATAAATGCACCTCATTTTGGATGAATGAGTTAGAAAACAGAACATGTTAATAGGAATCAAAACTTTTCCATTTCAATTTTCAACATACCACTTCATATGAGCCTAATCCTAAATGTTAACCAATATTTGCCACTTAGATCACAAAGGGTCTAAAAGACCTTACATTGAATCATGCCACATAGAACAACCATCATGAAAAAAGTATCGATATAAACATATCATTAGCATGAAATACAAATGGTTGTCACCTCCACATATCAAATTAAATGCACACTATTTACAAACTAATACTTTCCCATCAAAATGTCCATTTTCACGATGCCAACAACTTTCTAATAAACATAACCATCAGATAAATCTCAAACCATATCATAAATTTAATCAAAATCCTTTCAAAAGGTATATCCATACCAAAACCCAATGATACAATGAGCAACACAACAAAAAAAAAAGGCCAAATCAAAATCACAATATTTTCCTTTGAATCAACATCCATTTGAATTTTCTTATGTCTTCATCTTTAGTAGGTCCCCGCTTTGTGACTTTAATGAATTTAGCTCTGGTATTTTTTTTAACTTTGTAATGGATTCATAGTCAAGGACAAACATCATCATATAGGGGAGTGCAATAGGCAAATTAAAAAAAATTGAAAGTATTCAAAACATTTTGCAAAAATTGAACAAGATGCAAAATTAGACATCAACATTTATGACTTCACTGGGAGGGTTGCATGACAACTCGAATTTAGGATCTCTGGTTTGGTAGAATGAATAAGTTGAAAAGTTGTATCTCATGTTTAATATGTGAGCTAACAAAAATAACATATCATTGGGGATATTATGAAGGTTCAAGTTATCAAATAGGAAAGGAACATCTAGGAAGGATATGGGTGAATACAATTCTGTTTAGTGACGAGCTTCTTGGGTGAAAAATTGAAGATAGGAAAAGAATCAGATGCAAACATGCTAATAAAATTGTTGATTATTTTCAGGGGAGCCTCACGATTTCTTCCTATAACTTAATTTAATTATTCATTAGTTGCAATAACCACTCATTAATAATCAATGCTAATTGAGCAACTTTATTGTCTTCAATGGATTGAGATGAAACTTCCACTCATGAGTGGTATAGTAATAAAGCAATATTATTAAGGATCAATATGATGCAAAGAAGTATAACTTTACAAAGCAATAACAATTAGAAAATAAAAAACAACAATAAAAGAAATGGAACCTATGAAGCAAATAAAACTAAAACAAACCAAATATTTACATAAGTCAAAGGAAAAATTTAATCATTTAAGTGCTAGCACGATCATGTGGTGGATCATGATAATGTTTAAGGTGGGATCCATTCCTGGTGTATTCCAAGAGTCTGTTATCTTCATCTTTCACTAGATAATAATTTTTTCCAACCACAAAAGCAATTTTATACGGTCATATCCAAAATTTTGAAATTTTTTGTGTTTACCTTTTCCTATATGTGATGAGTACCATAATAAAACCTTCTCCCATGTTTCAAATTTTATAGTTTTAACATGTTTATCAAAGTATGTTTTTACTGTATGTTTTCCTTTTTTGAATATTGTTTAGGGCATGTTCGCATTGTTCCTCTAAGTCCCACATGGTGTGGAATATTTGTTTTAAATGTGACTCTTATAACTCTTTTTGTTGGAATTCAAGTCTATAAGAAGCTAACTGTAATTCAATAAGAATGAACACCTCCTGACTATAATCTAATTGAAAAGGGATGAACCTTGTACTAGATTTTGCAGTAGTCTTAGCTTCCCATAAGAAATATGGAAGTTGAAGAGGCCACTGACAGGTTTTATCTTCTACGGTCATTTTCAAGATTTTAATTAATTGTTTGTTCGTTGAATATACAAGTCAATTTCCCTATGGATAATAGTAATAAGAGTAAGAATGTTTAATATTGAAATCAATGCATAATTGGGAAAACCTAGTAGAAATGAAAGCATGACCATTATCTGAGACAATACTGAGTGGAACCCCAAAGAGAGAGAAAATAGAGTCTTCCATAAGGGAAATGACTTTTTCATCCTTTGTGTTTTTAAGAGAAATTGATTCTAACCATTTACTAAAATAATATGTTGATATTAAAATAAAGATATGGCTAGCTGATGATAGAGGATTTATAGGGCCTATAAAATGAATTCCTCATTTTTCAAATGGGGAAGCAGCTATATCTGATTGTAATGGCATAGTTGAAAATTTCAGTTTACCAATTTCCCATTGGAAAGAATCGCATGATTGAACAAATTTGAATGAATCTTGAAAGAATTTTGGCCACTAATAGCATGTCTTGAGGATTTTGTGTGATGTTTCTTTGGTAGCAACATGTCCTC
Source organism: Pseudotsuga menziesii (assembly GCA_001517045.1). Classification (NCBI taxonomy): domain Eukaryota; kingdom Viridiplantae; phylum Streptophyta; class Pinopsida; order Pinales; family Pinaceae; genus Pseudotsuga; species Pseudotsuga menziesii. Next base: position 111,881 of record LPNX011102252.1, read on the forward strand.
CCATATGGATTCTCTCATGAGATGAACCATGCAAGGATTTACGAATTTCATGAGATATAACATCATAAACACAAAGGACTAATATTCCATCAGGGGATCTATGAAAGAGGAAAGTATCAACTTTGACAAATTTGTGTGCTTGAAGTCTTAATTCCCTTGTTTTGTTGTTATTTATACCATCAAGACAATGCTATGGATCAAATAGAAAATGATGTTCTTATACCAAGGATGTTCAGTCAATTCAATGTATTGGGATTCAATTAAAAATATAAATTTGGGTCAAGATCATCATCATCCATAATATCAATAAGAGGATTTGCGTGTTGATCTAGATGCAATGCTAAATCCCCACCCCTTATAGTACTGGAAGTAGCAATGGTGAGATTGTGTTCTTGTATTTTGGTAGGCCAATGGGCTAATTTTTCTGATAATTAAGTTTATGAAAGTAGAAATTTAACTACAGGAAGTGGTACTTTCACAAGAGTGTGCTTACCAAGAATTAAGTGTCAAAATTTTTCAATCTCCTTAACTAATAAATAAGCTTGTTTTTCAATTAAAGAATAGGAAGTGGTTTATTCATGCATGATTTGACCCATAAAGGCTATTGGCTATTCAACATCATTTTTATTTTGTGCATAAGGATAGCTGAGATAACTTCTTCTCTAACGTTAATATAGATTATAAAATCTTTAGTAAAATTAGGAGTATCTAAAACAAGTGTTGAAGATATAACCATTTTAGTTTCAAGAAATGCATTTTCAGTTGTGTGATCCCAATGATCCCAACGAATTGTTTGATCAAATTTCAACAAATTGTGGACATGTTTAACAATATATGCAAAATTAAGGATGAATCTGCACACAAAACTAATTTTACCCATACATTATTTGATTGATTTCTTAGAATCACGTGTAGGGAGGTCTTGAATTGCTTTGACCCGTTCAAGATCAATACTTATTTCTGCTTAATAAACAACATGACAAAGTAATTTACCAATCAGGAACCAAAAACACACTTGGTGGGGTTAAGTGACATATTGAATTTTTCACAACGTAAAAATACTTAATGCAAATTCTGAAAATGATCTTCTCTAAATCTAGAATGCATGACAAGATCATCAAGATAAACTTGAATGATTATGCCAATTACATCATCAAAATCAATGTACATATATATTTGAAAGGTCGCACCAACATTAATTAATCCAAATGGAATTCGTTCATAGTAAAAAGTACCCCACATGGTTGTAAAAGTAGTTCTATACCTATCAGATTTATTAACCCGGATTTGATTATACCCAGAAGATCCATCTCACAATGAAATCACCTGAGAGCCATGAAATTGTTGCAAGTTGAACTTCATATTAGGAAATAGGAAATTATCTTTGACACTCACTTTATTTAGAGCACGAAATCATCACATAAGCATATATCACGATTCTTTTTATGGATAGGGACTAGATTTGCAACGCACTTGGAGTACTTCACTGGGAAAATATTTTTTCCAGCTAGTAATTTATCCAACTCTTTTCATATGGTGGTTTCTAGAGTTGGATTAATAGGCCTTTGCCTCTACCAAATGGTATAAACATCATCTTTAATTGGTATAGCATGCTAGATAATTCCATGATCAAATCCTCTTAAGTATGAGTAAGACCAAGCAAAAATATCATGAAATGCATGAAAAAGAGCAACAAATTGTTCTTTCGCATGGGAATATCATGTGGATGAAATTTGTAGCAGCTTTGGGTCATCTTTATTTCCTATGTTGACCAAGATGGTTTCATCAATTTTGCACTTTGATTATTATTTAGAATTTTTCTTTTTTGGAGGAATCACTTGAAGTGAAAGATTTTTCTAAAGGAGTAAGACCTCTTGGGAATTTGTTTTGTTCCAAATTAATATTTTTTTAAGATTCACAAGTTTGATTGGTCACAAAAGCATGAAGGGATTTATCATCATAAAAAATATGTCGAGGTTCAATATTATCGGGTATGTGAGGATGGTAAACTAAAATAACAGAATAATCAGGCTTATCTGAGATTAAATGTCTATCTGTTCTAGTAACATAAGCTGCTAAATTATCAACAATAACATTCAATCCCTTATAGATGTGGGTTATGTTATAAAAATATGAAAGTTTATTAGTCTTTTTAGAAACAAGAGAAGTATACCTTCTCATAAGTTTGTCTAATGGAGAATAATCTGTTTTGACCAATTTAATTGTTAATTCAAAAACTCCCAAAATGGTGATATTACGACAACCTAAAGTGAGGGAATTCTCTAGACCAAGAATCAAAGATTCAAATTCAGACATGTTGTTGGTGCATGCAAAATTAAGTCAAAATGAATACGAATGAACCTTTCCTAGAGTATTATACAAGGTAACACCAGCACCATTGCCTTCGCAAGAAGATGCTTGGTAGAAATGCATATTTCATACATCATGGGACTGATCTAAAGAATTGACCTCATGAGTATCTACTTCTTCTTCAAAAAATATTGAATAAATGCCAAGATATGTTTCAACGAAATTAACAGTTGGTTGCGAATCATTTTCAATGTAAGGTACAATTTGTTATTCCCTATAAACAATGATATTTTTAGGACCTCTTGGGATGATGACATGAGTTCCATACATTGAATATTAACCACATTTTAAGACCTGCCAATATCTTCCTAAAATTATAGAGTAATTACTGATGCTCATGTCTATCACTTAAATATTACAGGTAGTGCATATTTATAGATGAGAGCACATGCTTAGGGTGACATATTCTATTTATCCTATTGTGGGTTAGTGTTGCCTTTTCAAGGAAAGCATGTTTCTCAAATTTTCATTTGTGCATCAGAGCCCTAGATCTTCCATGGTTTTCTTGGACATTATATTTGGAACAAACCCATCGTCAATCAGACAAAAGTGTGCAATTTTATCCATTGTTTTCATGGAAACATAGAAATGAGGTTTTTTGGGAATAGATGGGAAACATACCATAATACTTATTTAGAATATTCTTATTCATCTGAAATTAGATTCACACTAGTTGTTTTAGGAGGGTAGGAATAATCACTAGATGGTTCTTTAGTAAAAAACATTTCAATGTTTTTCCTTTGTTTAGGAGTTTTTGCAAGATCAAGAAAGGTGGAATTTTCTTTAACGTTAAAAAGTTATTCAATGATAGTATACTTTTGAGCATGAGAATATAAAGAATCTATAGGATTTTTAGTGGATGGGACAACCTCTATTCTCTCAACATTCTGAGTAGGACCTTGTGAAGACATGCTCCTAGAATTAAAATTTTGATTTCTTTAGTCATTATTTCTCTGATTCATGTTAAAATTGGTTTTCCCCTTGGTAGTGACAACCATAAATTCATCATCCTGCACCCAATCAAGAGAATTTATCACTAATTCGAGATTTTTTCTAAAGACTTTCTCTCTCATTGTTTTAAGAAGTTGACAAGCATTTAGGTAATGATGTTCCTCACAAAAGTTGCAGTATGTCTGAGCCATAAAATTCATAGTCTGAGTTACTTGAGGGATTATCAGAGGCAGAAAGGGGTTGTAATTGGTTTGTGTAGGTGCGAGGGTTATCTATCTCTAAAAAAAATCATTTGGCTATTCATGTCTTGAATGAGCTGCAAGACAAAGTTGTCACTTCTACATTTTTTGAAGTATCAATCAAAAGTAATCTAGTGTGAAGGGATTTCCCTTTGAATTCAAGGCATGTTTGCAAAGCTATGAATATGACATTAATGCCTTTTATTCAATCCTATTGTGGAAAAAAGGGTATAAGGCATTATAGTAATGTATGATAGCATATTGATTGTTAGGCCTTGTAATCTTTGGAATTCAGTTGTATAACTTTGTAAAACATAGCTTAAATTATTGTATAGATTCACGAGGTTGATAAGTAAAATTTTTATAGTCTTTGATCCATTTAACAAGGTTTTGAGGTTTTTTATAAGTGGAGCGGAACCAATAACAAATTTCATTCCAAGTCAAAAATAACTTTGGAGGAAGATAAAAGAATTCAAAGGAAACTTTCCCTTCCAAAGTGTTAATAAACAAGCACATTCAGACATTTATTATTAATTGTCCCTATTTTGTTACAATCATTAGAGAATGCATTGAGGTGCTCCTTTACCGTGGTGGTGCCATTATCAAAAATTTCGGAAGATGGTCCTTAAACTTAGGCAAGGGTGCCTTGGAAGGAAATAAGTCCAAGGGTGAGGGTACATTCCATGGTGAAAGATTCAAATCTTGTTCAAATTTAAACAACCCGTTCTTCTCAACTATCTTACTAGGATCGCTGGGTGAAATGGTAGGGTTGTAACCAATGTACATGGCCCCAAATCCTAGGAGGAAATTAGTTGAGAAGCCATATTTTTAACAGTTGAATACGATGGATTGGTAATTGAAGGAGGACACTCAAGAATTAAGATGTGTGAGCTAGATGAATTTGGATAAGAATGATAATGTACAAGTTCTTTTCGCAATTTCTCTAGTTGATTTTTCTTTCTCCTCACCTCAAAAAGTAAATCGAAATCATGATACTAACCTCTCATACGATGAGATCATCTTGGGGTATGAAACATAATTTGTTGTTAAGGTGTAAGGTTGCTATCATTTAAAATTTATCTTTCACGTTGTTCTTCCCTGCTAATATCTTGTCTTATGTTTTCCCAATACTTTTCTAATTGTTGGGTTGTCTGAGTAGTATCAAGAATTAATTCAGAGATACAAGAGGTGATACTTGTTTGATATCTAAAACCGACTCTAATATTTGGTTGTTACCTTGTAGTAACTATCATTAAATAAGAAAGGATTAATATAAAACAAACTTAATCAACTTGCATTAATGGGGGTAGTTTTTCATACCATTATTGAGATAACAAACCTAAAAAATTATGGATTTGATAAATATTGAAAGATTACTCTGTTCTTTTGACTACATTAATTAACAAAACTCCAACAATATCACTTTGTCCTGCTGCATCAGGATGTTCTAAAAAATATTGAGTCATGACTACTAATTAAACAAACTAAAAAAATGAAAAAGAAAAAAATCATAAATGAAACTTATACAATAAAACAAACTATCAAAACAAAATAAAAGACACCTGCAAAAACAAGCAAATGACTAGGGACAAATGTCCCCACAATGGTCATCAGGAAATATGTTGATGTTGGAAATGACATGTTCCAGCTCAAATATTTTAGGCCTCATAGTCAGATAAACTATGAACAATGGGAATGAACACCCTAATTTAAAGTCTTCCTAAAATATTCAAATCTCCACCTTCATGTGAAACTCAAGGGAGTTGTAATATGCATATTTTTTATATAATTTATATGAAACAAAAGATGAAACTTGTATGAACAGTTTGTAGAAATAATGTGAAACCTCAATGAGACTTGAAAACATAATTAATACAAACAATTGATTAAGTGCAGATACAAATGTGGTTTTAACATTCATAGAATTACAATCATTTATACATCCTAAAAGAAAGCGAAAAATAATACATGGACAATTATAAACAAGTTTGATAATAAAATAAATAAAGAAAATATGGCGCCCAGGAGATGTTTATATTAATGACTGCTTCAAAATTACACTCAAAATATTATCTTTGATTCTGGACCAAGAATTGTCCTTTCACAATTGATGAATGTTTCCAAAATACTTAATCAACATGTCGTGATAAATACAATGTGTTATAGCTGATTTTACCACACATGGTGAATCACACTTTTATGGCCTTCCCTGTCCCTATGCAAACTCCTTAGACCCCATGGACTATTTTTTTTCCTTTGATGTTTCCTTGATCATCCCTAAAAACATGTAAAAGTTTCCATACGCGACTTTTAAACCCTCTATCGCGTATATACGTGTGTTTGACCCATAAAACTGTGTACATCGAGATGTGTGCAAAAGGCCAAATTCTTTTGGAGTTTTCCTTGATGTGGATCTAACTCACTTGTCTCTTGGCCTTCCATATGCCTTGAGATCGCTCAAATTCAACCTTTCATTACCCCATTGAAGAGCTATATAAGGAACCCTTTGGATACATTGAAGGCACGAGGAATTGAGAGCAAGAGAACTATAGTCCATTGTTTCCAGAACTTGTGCTTGAGTCTACATTCCCTTTGTCCCATGGAGCACTTTTGTGTTCTTCCCAAGCTTATCTTTTGCTTGTGAGCTTGCTATCGAGAGATGGAGTATTGAAGTGGTGGAGGCCCAAGTGGGGGACTCAGTTTCTCCGATTCGCAGACATGCCGACAGAGGTTGTATTCATTGTAATCTTTGATTTTATATTAATATAAATATCTTTTTGTGTCCAATAATGTGTGTTTGAATGAATATTTTATCCATGGATGATTTCAAATGCTTATATGTTATTGATTATATATGATAGAGTAGAGCTAACACAATTATAAATAGTATGCTTGTCTTGTTTATTCAATGTTGAGGAAGCAATTTATCAATTCAAGCTTAAGTTGGAAAGCTCAATGGGGATCTACATCAACCATTCGGAATAAGGTACGAATCAAGATCCTTTAGTGTTAGTTGTTTGGTTTCTCTCGCATATAGGAAAGGATTGATTTCTGGAGTTAAGCTATCTGTTGTGGTACCCCAAGCCATGGGAATTTCTCTCCGTAATAGAATTGGTGACTCCGCTGGGGATTTCCTAGTAGTTGTCCTTTGGGGGCTTTTATCAGCATTCAATGTTCTTGAATTGCTCTTATTTCTTTGTTTCTGAGTCAGGTATGGGGGCATGCTTTCCTGGTAGTGTCTGATTGGTGTGAAATTTGTATCAATTTATCCATTTTCCTTCATTTTTATACATTTCTCTTCCTGTACATGATTTTTTTACTCACAGTCACATATACACGCAGCTTTGACTGCTATATCCGCATACATATGCGTTTTTACTGCAAACAGTCGTGTATGCCCTTATTTTTTCCTTCTAGAGGAAGTTGATTGTTGCTGGGTGAATTTTGATGATTGCTGAGTCTCCTTTGATACTGCTAGAGTCTGTATACACCTCTGTTTCTGACCAGAGACACCTTTGTTTAGGGTAAATTTCTTTTTTAAGAATGTTCTTGTCATTGCATTTTCGATTTTTTGTTTTGGTATTAGTGCATTAGATTTATTTTACCTTAGTACTTTGTGTGAGTACTGTTTGATTGTGCTTGCCAAGTCTGGGGGTAGTAGAATCATTATTTTGCTTTAGTATCTCATTTTTATTCAAAAAATCCAAAAATATTTGCTTCTTTGCATCATTATGCATTGCAATTTGCACTTTGCATGGTACTTGCACCAGGTTTGCTTAGAGAAGTACTAGTTAGGTTTCATATAGGAATAACTGCATTTCACATTTGAAGAAGAATTTTGTATTACATGTAGTAGCATGCCCTGTTTTTCATTCGACACAATGCATTTGCATTGATTATTAGGTGTGCATTTTACTTCATGTTGTGTCATAACACCATTGGTTGCACGGCCATCTACCTTTTTTGAGTAATAAATCCAAATAGAATCAATGCTTAATTAAAATGGATTACACTATTTTATTTGATAGGGTACACCAACAAGATTAGGTTTTAGGGTCTTGGAATAGTTCATTGTGAGTAAATTCTCCAAGACCACTAAACAATAACATGTATGTGTCTGTCCAGGTGAGAGTGTGAAATTCCTTGGTATAATTAGTGTTTCTCATGATCATCCTATTACAAGGGAGTTAAGCACAAGGCAGTGTGAGAGGTTATTGATTGGGATGACCCCTAGTCATAACTAAGTAGCACCAGATATATTTCTAGGATTGTATTCGTATCTGGGGGCTCTTTCGAGAGTTTAGGGCTTTTCTACGCTACCCATATGGTCAATCCCGCCTGCGACTATCCACCTGAGCATTGATTATATTGAGGTGACCTTTGTTTCCTTACCTAGGTTACTAAGGGGGGTACTTTGCAGGGGTTATTCTGTGGGTGTCCTGGCTAGGTTGGGGTCGAACAACATAGTTTCTATATGCGTTGAAGCTGAGGGCCATAATAATTGGTTACGAAACTCCGCTTGTTGTGTATGGGAGTCTCAAGCCTCTCCTAGGAGAGACATACTTGCTTCATTCGGGAGCTCACATTCTGTACCCTTGTTTTCTTGTGATTGGTTTTAGATTATATTGGTGTATACTCTATGCACGTTAGCTTGCCTAGGGTTTGCGTAATTTAGAGAGTCTTTTTAATTTTTTTGAGTCATTGTGGATTTGGGTGCAGCTCCTCGCTGTTCTCTTCATTTAGCAGGACTTCCACCTTCTACCTCTCCTCCTCCTTTGCGAGAGAGAAGAAGATGGTCTAGGCGGACTCATACTCACATTGATTCACACATGATGGGAGATCATGAAGATACAATTCCTGAGCTACCTTCTTCACTTCATGAGGTTGAAGAAGAAGACCCTACCCCTGCATATGATCCTTCACTTGATATACCTACACAATCTGGGTATGATCCTTCACACGATGTACCTACACACTCTAGGTATGATCCCTCATCCTCAGGTCGCTGGTATTAGATGTCGGGCGATGAGACTCATCATGAACCTGGAAGCACTAGTTATGGTAGTTATGATATGTCTGGTATTCCTACACATGATTTGCTACCACACACCGAGTCGGAGTTTGAACCTAACACTATGCCTGGGGGCATTCCTAGTCACTTCTATGAGGAGAGATTTGGGAACTTAAGTCACATTACACCCTCCATCCTGATGGTGGAGGTCACATCACATATTCATCCTAGACCTAGTGCTAGTGATCCTATTCGAACACCAGAGCCTAGACAAGTGACTGTAGGGAATACCACTTATGTGATTTCACATGTCCCTTTGTCCTCTATTCCTAGTTATTCAAATGCTATCCCTCCCCCACATTCACGTGGTCCTTCGGGCCAGAATGTTGCTATGAGTCATGTGCGTATTACTGCTACTCGCGTCATTGTGTCTCAGGGTCAAGTACCTCCTATTGTATAGGGAGGTCTATTAATTCTTGCACATGATCTAGGAACTAAGAATCAAAATCATCAAAGAATTATTAACAAATACTCATGAATTGGAAATAACTGGAATACTAAATAGGTTTCCTCTCTGTATATTATATAAACAATAAAGGATTACAATTTTCATGCATAGCAATAGCTTAACTCCATGAAGAATTCGAATACCTAAGGGACAATTCGAATTCAATGAGTGAGTCTAGCTTAACTGACTCTTTGCCATGCAATCTCACTCAGTTAACCACTTGACCAAAACCCTAATTGACTCACCAAACCCTAACTGAAGTTGGAGTGCAATAAATGACTGAATCTCAACTGAAGGAGATCAAACACATGTCATAGCAATCCAATCATCAAGTGCTAGTACTGCATGACTCCAATAAACCCTGATGAGGTTAACTGAAGCTGAACTGACCATCAGAAGTTGGTGAAGGCACCTTGTTCACTCCAGTTCATTAAAATAATAATAAATAATCATTACATAATCATTAAATAATATATTTAATGAATGGAGGCACCTTAACTGACTGTAACTGATTGGTTGAACTGAAAGTAACCACCAGTTAGCAATTAGGTGCATGAATGTCACACAGATCACCCCTGGAGTGCTCCAGTTATCCTCCTTGACTGTAGGAGAAGGCTAAGTTATCCTGCTTGACTGTAGGTAGGCATGGGAGTTACTGGGATGATGGTAATTAATGCTCCACTGATGTCAATTAAACTTAGGATAGTGGTTTAACTAGGCCAATTTGACC